>JAODAL010020205.1:0-45000 GCA_025379985.1 Phyllomedusa bahiana | reverse complement strand
CGTTGTGAGCCACATTGGGTTCAGTCCATCCCTCGAACAAGAATAAGAAAGGGAAATCCAAATCTCCTAGAGGAGACCATCACGAAGGGGAAAGTTTCCGACTAAGCAGAAAGTTACCAAACTCCGTGCCCGAGGTCTGATGTGACTACAAAGCGGATCCGTCAGCTCCCCGACATGTCCGTTTCATGCTGGCCATACACAAGCTCCTAAACAGGACAGTCAATCCTTGGTGGCATCTCACCAGCAACATCCTAGACTTGGGCCCGTCTCACATCTACATTGGAAGTTCTCTTCATTAACTCTGTTGCCGAGTCAGCACCGAGGCTATTACATGATGGACACCGACACGCCCAAAAGAACCCAGTGAATACAACGGGCGCTACGAATTCCCATCATGCGAGCCGCCACTAACAGAACAAATATTGCAGCACGGAGCATGAGGAGGTTTTTGGACAGAATCTGTGCCGCCAGCTCTGAACTGAAGTTTTGCTGCAGATGTGAACCAGGCCTTAACTAGATGAAGAGAAGACAATAAGCTTCTGCCAAGTGGTAAAGGGTCATATTTTCGTAAGAGAAAAGTCTATCGATCACATACAATTGTCAACCAATGGCTGGTTCACACAGCCTAAACTCTCCATTTTGGATGACTTCTCTTAAAAGGGTGTTCCCACCATAAACTTTGATGGCATATTTATGGGATAGGCCACCAAAGCCCCAGAGGCAGGACTTGCACCTATCTCGGGAACCGGCCTATAATGGAGAGTCTGTTGTGCTTGCACGCAACTTTCCATTCTGTTCTATGGGAGCTCCCAATACAGAGCTACACACTGCTCGCCTGTACTGGGAACTACCATATGGCAGAATAGAGCGCCATTCTGAGCAGATACTTTCAGGAGTCTATTCTGGCTATAGGTGAAGCCCCATCATCTCTACGTCTTCCACACTATCCACGCTCTACACCTAGATAGGCATGGCACCTAGAAAAGGTCTGGCGGTACCTTGTCCATAGTAGTCCTTGCAAAGTTTCAACTCGCTCCTGCAATAATTTGTCTACCCTTGCAGGAAACAAAGAGAAAATAACCTGAATATAGTTACATAGTTTGTAAGGCCAAAAAAAGACGAGACGTCCATCTAGTTCAGCCTGTTGCGCTAAAGTGTTGATCCAGAGGAAGGCAAAAAACCCCAATGAGGTAGAAGCCAATTGTCCTCATTTTAGGGAAAATCTGGCAATCGGAATAATCCCTGGATCAACGACCCTACAAGACAACATGAGATTTTTGTAATTTACCCCCAGGAGATGCAGTAGAAGGGCATCCCCCTAGAACCTACCTCGTACCCAGTATCCCATGGAGCCGATTTAGTGGCCATATGCTTATCCAACATCGCTCCTTAGTTTGCTTTATGGTCGCCATATAGAGATTTGAAACATCGCTTCCTGTCAAAACTTAAAGGGGTTGTCTCACTACATCAGTTCATCTATCTCCCTTTTTTCTCTTTTTCACTGTTTTTTACCATTTCTACTACCTGCATGACGGCTGCTGAGGCCCCCGGGTCTGTAGCTAAGCAACCAGTGCTGGCACCCTATAAGGAGAGAACAAACAGGCTGTAGCTAAGTGACCTGAGGAGCTGATGCAGCCCTACAAAGGGATATCAGGAAAAGGTAGGACACAGTTAATGGACAATATTGTAAATTTTACTTTTTTTGAAAGATGTTTAACATCAAAAGCAGCAATCCCTGTAGTGAGACAAGCCCTTTAACAGAAACCCCCAAAGTAAAACCAAGTGAAGAACTTTAAATATACAACCTAAAAAAGGAAGATTCATTTAAAAAGAAATTTTAAATAAAACTCCCTGACAATTAAAGGGGGCCTAAGCCAACTTTTGGGAGTTTGCTTTGGGGCAAACATTGTTACCCCCGTGTACACCTCCCGCCCCGATCACCAGACAGCTGCCTGGTTTTGGCAGATGTTCTTGTCACTTTTAAGTTAAAACTCTTCATTATAATGCACGCCATCCCGCTTACCAAGCCTGCCGCTATACAGTCACAGCGCTGATGGCTTTCCACAATGATCCACTGTCATCAAAATGAAACGAGGCTACTAACGTCACTATTAAGAAACCCAAAATGTGGAAAGCACAGCAGTTTTGAGATGGAGAATAATCAAGAGGGATCACCAGAAATCTTGTTCCTACAGAATTAGTACAATAACTGCAGCAAAAGGGGATGCTGTCCTATTGGAGAGCAGGATGTGATGGAAGGAGAGATATATAGGATTATATGATAGAGGAAGAGAAGCTGAGCTCTGTGATACAGGGTTATATGATAGAGGAGAGGAGCGACTCGTGATATATAGGTTATTGATAAGGGGAGCACTGGGGTCTGTGAAATATAGGGTTTTAATTTGAGGGAAAAGCTGACTCTGGAAAATATAGGTTAAAAAAGGGAAGGAGCTGGGTCGGATATATAGGGGTTTTATGATAGAGGAAGAAGCTGAGCTCTGTGAATAAGGGTTATAGATAAGGACTGAGCTCTGTGATTAAAAGGGTTTTAAAGTAGAGGAGAGAAGCGAGCTCTGTGATAATAGGGGGATATGAAAGAGGAGAGGGGCTGACTCTGTAAATAAGGTTATAGATAGAGGGAAACACTGGGGACTGTGATATATAGGGTTATAAGAAGAGGAGAGGAGCGACTCTGTGATATAAGGGGAATGAAAGAGGAGAGGGCTGACTCTGTGAAATATAGGGGTTTATGAAAAAGGAGAGAAGCGAGCTCTGTATATAAGGGTTATATAAAGGAGAGAAGCTGAGCTCTGTGATATATAGGGTTATATTAGAGGAAGAACGACTCTGATATATAGGTTATATTAGAGGAGAGAGCAGCTCTTGATATATAGGGGTTATATGATAAGGGGGAGGAGCTGACTCTGTATATAAGGGTTATAGATAAGGGGGAGGAGCTGAGCCTGTGTATATAGGGTTTTGAAAGGGGGGGGACTGACTCTGTGAATTAGGATTATATGATAGAGGAAGAGAACTGAGCTCTTATACAGGGTTATATGATAGAGGGAGGAGCTGAGCTCTGTGAATATAGGTTATATTAAAAAGGGGGAGGGCTGAGCCTGTGATATATAGGGGTTTTATATAAGGGGGAGGAGCTTAGCTCTGTGATATATAGGGTTTTTATGATAGAGGAGAGGAGCTGACTCTGTGATAATAGGTTTTTGAAGAGGGGAGAAGCAACTCTGTGATAAGGGTTATTTGAAAAAGAGAAGGAGCTGAGCTCTGTGATATATGGGTTATATGATAGAGGGGAGGAGCTGACTCTGTATATATAGTTATATGATAGAGGAGAAAGCGACCTGTATATATAGGGGTTTTTGAAGAGGGGAAGACTGACTCTGTGTAATAGGGTTTATGAAGAGGGGAGGGGCTGAGCTCTGTGATATAAGGGTTTTATGAAGAGGGGCGAGCTCGTGATAATAGGGTTTTAATAAAGAGGACTGACTTCTGTATATATGGGTTAAAATGATAGAGGTAAAACTGACCTGTGATATATAGGGGTTAAATTTATAGAGGAAGGAAACTACTCTGTGATAATAGGGTTATAATAAGGAAGGAGCTGACCGTGATATATGGTTAATATGAGGAGAGGAGCGACTCTGTTATATAGGGGGTTTTATGATAGGGAAAAGAGCTGAGCTCTGATAATAGGGTTTTTATTATAGAGGGGCTGAGCTCTGTGAATATGGGGGATATGATAGAGGAAGAGGAGCTGAGCTCTGGATATAAAGGTTAATGATAGAGGAGGAGCTGAGCTCTGTGATATATAGGGTTATATGATAGAGGAGAGGAGCTGAGCTCTGCTCTATAAAATATATAACCCGATATATCAGAGTTGGTTAAGAATAAAAAAAAATATCTAAATATAGCTCAGAGGTAACTGGCAGAAATTTATTGGCCATCATTTTTCAGAATGTACTTTTTATAAAGAAAAAAATTTGTGGGGCGAAAAAAAACAAATACTTACAGGATAAAATAGTGTGAGGGGGCTTGTGCTAGCCCTGCCCCAAAATGTGCACTAACCGCAGTTTTAGGATTTCCGCTGTTTAGCCACCCCCAGTTCCCTTGTTTAATGGGCCTGAAAAGCACCCGCAGCACAGATGATCAGTGCTGGACAGGAGGCGGGTACTGAATAGGATGCGGACATCATATGGAGCCTGGGTACAACACTGGGTATAAACCCCCTCTAACACAGACCACATCCCTGGTATGCCCTTAAAGGGGTTGTCTCACAATGGATTCATCACCTCACTTCTGTTTCCTAAGTTTCATTTTTGAATTTAGGGTAGTTTACTGACTTCTACTGGCCTGCAGTGACGAGATACAGAGGACACCAGGTCTGTAGCTATAGTGACCAGCACCGACCCCAAACAGGAGAATTGAACAGGCCGTAACTATAGCACCATCGGCACTTATCGGAGAATGGAAAGGCGTAAATAAGCAACCATGCTGGGAGCCATCGGGAATTAAACAGGTCGTAGTATAGAAACCATTGCTGGCACCCATAAAGAGAAATTGAACAGTCTGTAGCTATAGCGCCCTTTGAAACGATGCAGCCCATACAAGAGGGGAATCTAGAATAGGTAGGACACTGTTTAATGGACACATATGAAAAGGGGACTTGTTTTGAAAAAGATCTTAACAAAAAAACACAATCCTTGTAGTGAGAAAACCCCCTTTAACCCCCCCTTTCTACCGACGTCCCCGGGGAAATCATCAATAAATTTTAAAAGGGGGTTTCTCACACATTGATTCATCTTACTTCATCCTGTTTTCTTGGTTTCACTTTAATTCAGGGGGGTTTACACGGGTTCCAGTGGCGCATAGAACCAGTCTGTAGCATAGCAACGGTGCTGGCACCTATCAGGAGAATTGAACGTCGTAGCTATAGCAAAACCCTGGTGGGAGCCTATCAGGAGAGCTTGAACAGGGCCGACTATAGCAACCTTGCGGCAGCCCATAGGAAAATTGAACAGCTGTACTAACAACCAGTGCCCAAGCCTAACATGAGAGACTGAAAAGGTCGTACTAAGCGACCTGAGGGGCTGATGCAAACCAACAAGAGGGTATGTGTAATAGGTTTGGACACTGTTTAAAGGACACAATGCAAAGTACTCGTTTTTTGCAAGATCTTTTAAAATAAAAAGAAATCCTTGTATGGACGCCCCTTTAAGCCCTCTCTAACTTGGGCCCACAGAAAATTTTAATTAATATAAAATGATATATTCCTCATTTTATCTCGTCTGAACCTGCCCAGTAGCCCTAGTCCGATAGAAGTCCACATGAACATACAAAGCCAACTTGTCTCTATGGCCGTTCCGTAGAGAGCCGTGTATTTTGGGAACAGACCATTACGGCGAATTTGCCCTGTCATAGGTTCCCCCCCGGAATGAAAATCCAAAAGGCAAGTTTTCGGGGAGGAAAGCGGGGTTACAGCCATACAAGAAGCGCAGCCAAAAATGGGGCCCGGCGCAGACGCACGGCCGGGGGGCTCTTACATAAGACACATTCAGATTTATAGGAGGAGAGAACATTTTTTCCTTGTATCCTAATAATTTGTGAAGAATGTGAATATGAATATGGTAAGGAAGGCGCCAAGTGACCCAAATTTCCATTCTCTCACTACTTTGTGTGGGATGCATTGGCTTTGTTGTCTCGTCAGCAGTAAGTGAGCAGCTGGCAGCGGCCCAAGAAGGCGAAGGGCGGCAAGAAGAGTGCGAGGATTATTCCGGCAGGTAAAGGAGGGGTCACAATGGATAGAGTACTATATTTACTATTTTGCCATAGGCAAACTTAAATAACGGGCCCTCAATCTTAAAACACTAAAACGTAACTTTTTTATTACTTAACCTCTATAACACACATAAAAAACCTGTTTTCAACCTCTCAATATATCCCTCTCTACTTCTAAAGGAATAATCCTTTTTCTGTTATCAAGTCTGGGGGAACACCAACCCCATTAACGGGAAAGCCTTATAAAAACAATTTACTAACTCATAAGGGATCCCAACCTCCTACTTGGGTTTCTCCCAAATCAAAAGGACACTGGACAAAAAAGGCCCCCTTTTACACCCTCAGCAGTGCACTTGTAACAGAAAGAAATCAAAATTTAAAACGTCAGCCTGACCTCCCCCCCACATTTTAAACCAGCAACCGGCTTCATCTGTGGTCTAAGCTCATTCCTTTTATATACTTTGGAAAACCCCCCATTCGGGTCTCCCCCAATTTACCATCAAGAATCCACAAAACCCACTCCCCCTTCCACTCTCCTCATGCACACTGATAATTGGCTGCTACTGCTGCCACCATCTCCCTAAACAACAACAATCCTCAGACAATTCAAACCCTCTCCTAACGGGGTTAAACCCCCCTCTTACGTACTGCAGCGCCCGATACTTACAAAACATTTTCTTCCCCCGACTGTGGGCCTCCCCCATTTCCCATATTATTGCCTCTGCATGGCTCACCTAAACGGGCTAAGCAGAAAAGGGTTACATTCCACAGCACACTACCCCTTTATCACCTCCCATGAACCCTTCTCCTCCTTTTAATATGCATATTCATTGGGAATATATCCCATTGTACGTACACTAATGTCATAAGTCCTTCCCTAAAGCACTTCCCTTTTTACTAATAACATATAATTTTAAAAAAGCTGCGCTTTTTGAAAAAAATTCCATTGTACTGTACACAATTTACAATGGGTAGAGCACCCCCTTTGGGCAAAACCCTCCCCACAGCATTTAGCCCCGGTTTACCCTCAGAGCGGGTAACACTTTGGATGTTTGAATACACACACACACTTCCATTTACACAGAAGGCGTCATAGTCATCCCAACCACAAATACAAAATAAATAGTTAAGAGGATGGGGACTTCACTGAAAAGTCAAAAAGGGTTTTCCACTTAAAACGCTCCCCAAAGAGTTAGGGGTTTTGGCTTTGCTTGAAATATAAGATAACATCAAATTTTTTTTAAAATACCTAAAACCACCCCCTTCCCCCTTTGATGCACACTCCAATGTTTTAATGTTTCAGTACTTTTTGCACAATTTGCTGATCTCTAACAAGAAGCTTAATGGCAAAATTCACAACAGGTGTTTGATCCCTGAATCACCCAATACATTCAGGGGATCAATTTGAACTGGGATTACAACCAGTCCACCTCGTCATCTCAAAACAACACCTTACAATTTATCAACGGTACCTCACCATTGCGAGGCTTCAAGCAAGATGCTCTCAGACGGAAGTGGCCACTGAGCTTTGAGTGTCACAGTATCAGAGATACAGAGATGGGAGGAGTCACAGAAAAGCAAAAAAGTGGACGTCCTTTGGCTCCATCACACACTGATGACCGCTACATTTTAAACAATGCCCTTCGGAGTCGGATGATGAATACCACACAACTCCAGGAAGGTTTAAAAGGAGGTGAGAGGCACCAAGGGTCACATGAATGAAAATTTGCTAAGTCTAAAACTCACTTTGTTGCTCATAGCAACTAATCAGAGCACCCCTTTCATGTCATATAGTGCTCTGGAAAAATGAGGGGAGCTCTGATTGGTTGCTATGGGCTCTGATTGGTTGCTATGGGCAACAAAGTGAGTTTTAGACCTAGACCGTTTTTATACATGTGGCCCCAAAGTGTCATGTCAGACCATTCGTAACTGTGTACATCAGCCTGGTCTGGGTGCTAGGCCACCTTACATCACCCCCAGGCACAAGTATCATCGGCAATCTCTTTGTTCTCAGGGGACATTAGCTAGTGCCAGAAGGATCTGACAGTGGCTTCATCTCCTCATTCAGAACACATGCACTCTCAGCTGAGTGTGCATGTGTGCAGGTTTTGGGGGGTTGGAGTCAAGAAACACTTTACACAAGAGTTTAAAGGGGTTTTGCCACAATCTCATTTCATACCTCCTGTATCCAGCTCTTCAGCTCTGTGTGCTCAGAAGGGGGCATGTGTGATTTGTTTGAATTGCATATCATGTGACCCAGCAGGATGACATCACCAGGCCTTTCCTCTCTAGTCAAAGAAAGGTCTGTTTATGTAAAGCATTGCGAGTAGCTGAGAGGTAAAGTTTTTGCCTCCAGGCACAAGAGTCCTAGGTTTAAATCCCTGCAGGAACCAAACCTGTCTTTTTTGTTTCTCTTTATCAATGCACAGACCTGATGGAGGTTTCTTTTTTATTTATTTGCACCGTTTGACTAATTACTAAGGAGAGCAGAGGACGGGAGTAGAGTGACAGCACCTGGGGTTTGAACACTCAGTAGCTGCCTGAGAGGAGAGGTGATGTCTGAGCATGTGCGACCAGGACTGAGGAGCTCACAGCCCTGGTCGTATCCCCTGGAGACTAACTGTAAACAACGGATCACTAAAGGAGCAGCTATAACAAAAACGGTGCAGAATTTTTAATAATGAATGGTGAAAATGTTTGTTATTTCATTTGCAAGCTTCCCACGTCAATTTTACTTCGTGGCAAAACCCCTTTAATACAACTTTGTACCATGCTATTTTGGGAAGCGAGTGAAAACTTAATTCTGAAACCACAGGATCAATCACCAAATCTCAAGAAATACACGCATCCCTATTCAAGAAACGCGGAAACATTTTTCAATTGCAAATTCAAAAGAAAAAAAAAACGCTACATAAAGAGCCTAGAATAAAGCCATGATCAATAGATACTATTCATCCATAGCCCCAGACCCAGATATTATGGTTAGGATGTATTGCAGCTGTGAGAAGCATTCTATCCAAAGCTGTACCTGCACCTATGCTGGTATTACTGGTCTCAACGCCTGCATCATCATAAACATCCAGTCCATGACTATTGCTCCCAGTATACAGAACGGTTACTCCACTAGGAGACGACTAGACCATTTGGCAGACCTCTACCACTGCACAGGTATACATGACGTTACAGAGGTGGGAGTCCATGACAAAGATTTCCAGGTTATAGCTGCAAGATTTTAGCAATGAGCCCTGGAATGAATCAAGTGAAATGGCAAACACCCCCAAGGGTGCGTTTAAAATACCAGTCTGATTTTGTCCGCAGTTTGCGGATTCAAGCTGTCCCCCTTCACAACCAAATTCATGTTCTGCCCGAAAACCGGGCGGAAGAATGAACATGTTCTAAG
The DNA here is from genome assembly GCA_025379985.1 of Phyllomedusa bahiana. Lineage (NCBI taxonomy): Eukaryota > Metazoa > Chordata > Amphibia > Anura > Hylidae > Phyllomedusa > Phyllomedusa bahiana. The sequence continues at coordinate 35,807 of JAODAL010020205.1, read as the reverse complement.
TTTTTTGGACCGCCGGCGGCTTCAAAAACCTTCCGGGAGAAAATCCGTGCAGTGGAGACTGCTGCACGGATTTTCCATTGAAGTCTATGGGGAGCATTGCTTGTCGGTTTTCAGACAGTTTGTAAAACCGCAAAAAATGTGAAAAACCAACCAATAACCTGTGCCGTGGGGACAAGCCTTAAAGGGGTTTTGCCACTATGTAATGTTGACGTGGGATCCTCCAAAATGGGTATTTAATCACTTTTCTAAATATATGTGATTACAAAAATTGCAGTCTGAGAGAGCTACAGGCTGCCTTACCTGCCCTTAGTTACTTAAAAGCTTCTATGAGATACGACCTGACGAGCTGCTGGCCGGGCTTGCGCAGAGAAAGCTTCTTATCTGATGAGAGGGAGCTGAAGAAGCTTTCAAGGCACCAGGTAGAAATATGTTGTCTTTTGTATACAGAATCCACTAGTTGTGAGATTATCTGAGTAGATCCCTGCTTTATCAGAGAACATGAAGAAGCTTTTAAGCTGCTGTGGAGAACGTGTTGTCTTTTGTATACAGAATCCACTATTTGTATTTTGATTATTTGAGTGAACATTTCACACGATCCCTTATGCATGGCTCTGTGCTCTGGCTGTGTCTCGCTCTCTCTTAGCTCAGCGTGGCTTGTTTACATTAGCTTCTTAGCAGATAAGGCAGGTCCTGGCAAAATCCCTTTAAGGGCCCGGTTTTTGTGCCGTGCACACAGCCACGGGAGGACGGCTTTTCTCTGAAAACCGGGCCAAAGAATGAACATGTTCTATGTTTTTCGGGCGGCCGGTGGTCAGGAGGGACTGCTGCACGGGTTTTCCATAGAGGCCCATGTAAAAGTTTGCGGCCGGTTTTTCAGATGGTTTTCAAAACCGCAAACAGACTGAAAAACCGGCTGCAAACTGGTGCTGTGGGGACATGGCCTAAGGCTATGTTCACACGGGTTAAAATGGGACGTATTTCAGTCCGTAATTCTCGCCGTACTGCGCGAATTATGGCTGGAATACGGCCCAGTCATTACGGTAATCCACAGTTCTCATAGAGAACTATGGATTCCGTCTCCTCTCCCTGCTCAGCGAATCCGCCGCGGGGGAGAAAGTGACATGTGAATTACCAGTGGCGTATACGCGCCGCTAGTAATAATAGTCTATGGGCCGGCGAGGTGACGCCCCCACGCTCACGCCCCCGCAGCGTAATTTTGGGGCATAATTACGCCCCGCAAATAAGCTGTGTGAACATAGCCTTAGTGTTCAACATTGGGCACTGTAGTCTGTTACAGCTGACACTCACTTTCTGCATCTACTCCAGCGGCTGACATCAGCAGGGAGGAAGTAAAGGACCGCAGTAAGTCTGTCTCCTTGCATTCCGGCCCATAGTAATATGAGAGGATTGTGCAGCCTGCAAGTGAAAAAGCCTCAGATCGAAGGGGTATTTCCGTCTAGGAGGAGTGTGATGGCATATTGCTAGGATATGGCGTCAGTCAGATACACGCGGGTCCCACACCTATGTCGGGAACGGGCCCAAGAAAGTTAAGGAACAGAATGGAGACTCGGTCAAGCTTGGGCCGGACTCTCCATTCTGTTCTGTGGGAGCTCAGAGTACCATTATCTGCAAAATCTCTATCCCATTCGGTGCTTCACTACAAAAACTCTGCATATATAACACCTAGTCTAAAACATAACTTACTTAAGGGATCCATTTATCTATTTTATTAGTTTAATACATACAACACTTGCAAATACCCCAATATAAGTAATCACATAATATGTAATGGACAAGGCCAACGCACGGTTTGTAGAGCGATGGCGACTTTATCGTAAATAAGCGCATCCGTCCAGGGTATTTCTGGCACATGGCTCCAGCATCAGTACTCCTTTGGCCACAAAGAAAAAGAGGGGGGGGAGGCCAAAGTAATACATCCTATACTCCCCCCTGCCTAACAGCGGGGTAGTCACCCCATCAGCCCCACTTAAATACCGTGTTTCCCCGATAGTAAGACGTAGCGGGGAGTTTAGGGAGGTCGGCTAATGTAAGACGTACCCCGAAAGTAAGACGTAGTAAACCGTAACGTTGGAAAAATATAACCAAAGTACCGTACTTTTGCAGCATTAACAGCGGAAAGCGGCCGTTAGAGCGGGATGCAGACGGATTGGAGGGAAGGATGTGGAGGCTGCGTGTTTTTGTATGTTGTCCATGGGCCTGAATGGACAACATACAAAAACACGCAGCCTCTGTGCTTCCCTGTCAAAACCCCTGGTGGCTTCTCGGATTGGCCCCGGGCTCCTGCATGAGGAAGACACGCCCCACCTCTACCCAGCACCGCAAAGGAATCGAACCGATCCCCATTACGGTACCAAGTAAGCAATTCACAAAATGCACCATGTAAAGTTTCCTTAACTTGCGGTATTTCTTACGGCGCAAAACGCGGCAAGTCCCCCTACGGTACATTGCATAAAAATTGCTGCGATGCTGGGGATACTTTTGGGGGGTTACCTTGGGGGGCTGTGTGGGATATGGGTATGGGGCTGTAACTTATGGGAGCGATAGGAACCCAAAACAATGCTTAACCGTAACGCATTTTTTCCCCCCAGACATGACGCTTTCCGGGTTCCCTGGGAAAAAAAAGAGCTACACCGTGGAGTATAAAAAAGCGATTGGCGACGAAATCTTAGTGGAGTTGTTGTAACAAGACTATTCTTGGCACTTGTTATTATAAAATGTTTTGTGGTGTATACCATACTGTTCAGTTTAATAAATGTTAATTTTATGGTTAAAACAAAAATCGACATTTTTTCCCCAATATAAGACATACACGAAAGAGAGAAATAGTGGGACTTTAAGGCAGAATGTTCACACGGCTTATTCTACGGCGGTTTGTGCGCCGTATTGAGCGCCAAAATCCGCCGTGAATAAGGGGCGGGTCGGGACGGGGGCGGGACGGAGCGCGGCGGGGGGCGCCGCTCCGGCCCATAGACAAATGCATTGTGCTTACGGCGCGGTCTGCGCGCGTAAATAATGCTGCATGTACTTTCTCCCCCCGCGGCGTTTTTCGGCCCCGAAGCCGGGGGAGGAGCGATAGGCAATCCACTGTTCTCTATGAGAGCTGTGGGATTACCGTAATGGACTCCGACGAATTGGCGCCGTATGAAGGCCAAATCAGGCTCGAATACTGGCGGCCAATCCGTCGGCAAATAAGCCGTGTGAACGGGGCCTTAGGGGTAAAAAGAATGTATGACGCTGTCTTACTTTCGGGGAAACACTGTTTCACCCTAAATAAAAATGACCCCTGGACTGGGATAGCCCTATAACTCAAAAGAAGAGGAAAAGATGTCCATCGCGTTTTGCCCCTCTACTAAGATAAGTGTTCCTCAGGAGAAAACACCGATAACCCAGTGCTGATGCACAGTGGTAACCTAGGGCACATGTAGTATGGCACTGTTAGTGTGTGATGAAACTAATACAAGGCCCAGCCACGCATCAGTGCCGCTGGGTGTCATCACACACCAACAGTCCCCTGAGGAACCCTTCTCTTAGTCGGGACCGCTATTCCTGTTTGTGATCTTCTTTTGAGTTAAAGGGCTAAACCAGTCCAGGGGTCATTTTTCTTTAGGAGGATATTAATGTGGGGCCGTCCCTATCGGGGCGACTACCCTATAGGATGTATTACAAGCCATGGACTTTGGCCCCCCTTTTTCTTTGTGGCCAAAGGAGTACTGATGCTGGAGCCATGTGCCAGAAATACCCAGGACGGATGCGCTTATTTTCAATAAAGTCGCCATCACTCTACAAACCGTGAGTTGACTTTGCCCATTACTCATTACTTAGATTAGGGTATTTGCAAGTGTTGTGTTTATTAAGGGATCCATATATCTAATTTATTAGTCTAAATAAGAGTTCTGTTTTATATTAGGTGTTATAAATGTAGAGTTCTCGAGTTCCGAGTATGGCCAAACACACCGCTCCCCTGTACTCAGGACTCCCATAGAACAGAATGGAGAGTTGTGCCCAAGCCTGACCAGTTCTCCATTCTGCTCCTTAACCTTCTCAGGCCCAGTCCAACATAACTCTAATTACCCACCAAACTCTAATTACCCACAGCCTGACCAGAAGGAGACCGGATGCATGAATGAAAGCTGCCTCTGGCTCTGTGAAACCGCATGATGACAACCCCTGTAGGATAGGAATACCCCATTTTTGTTTGGCAACCCTTCTGGTAATTTTTAGCGGAGTGATGTCAACACTTTCAATGCAACCTATGTCAAGCTTCTTAAAGGGGTTTTGCTACAATGTAATGTTGACGTGGGAACCTCCAATATGTTTTTAATCACTTTTCTAAATATATGTGATTGGAAAAAGTGAAGCCTCAGAGCTACAGCCTTAATCAGATGCCCTTAGTTTCCTGAAAGTTTATTAGACACAACCAGGAGCTGATCTGGCCGTGCTTGCATGTTTGCACTCCTTATCTGATGACAGGTAACATGAAGGAGCTTGAAAGGGGCTCGGGGCGGAAGTACCGGTGTATTAAAGGCTGTTCTGATAGTATTAGAGAATCCACTGGTTGTAATATTATTTGTGTAAACATTAGAGACGCTTCCTGGCTCTGCTCAACCCCCTCCCCCCCCATCACCACCACCTGCAGCTGTTAGTGCTTTATCTTCTCTCCTGAGCAGATAAGAGGTAAGGAACTTCAATTCTTGGCAAAACCCATTAAAGGCTGGACTTCTCTTAAATTCCCATGCTAATAAGCGGAGATGTCTTGTGCGAAAGTGATAGAGCGCAGGCCCTGGAGATGACAGAAATCAGATTTGTAATAAGCTGTACTGATAGGAAATGTACATTTTCCAATATGTTCATTATGTCAACACTGTTTAAACCAGCGCAGAATCCAATACTCCAGTGTGTAATTGCTCTGCTCTGATTCTCCATTCAAGTTCAGTCCCACAAGGATTATTACAGCATTTCATAATGCACCCACACATCAGAGCGCACACACAGAAAGGAACACAAATTAGCCGGCAACTGCTGAAGAAACGGGCACTCCGCACGGAATAAATGGCAGCGGAGGCAACGCACGGGGAAGAGCTACTGATCTATGGGCAGAAAAGAGGTTGCAGATTACAAGTTATTGCTTTGTGCTGTGCTAGCATTACTAGATCAAGCCAATTACTACCCTCCCGCAACAAACCATTGCATCCAAGGCGGCTGACAACCCTAGAAAGCCTCTTTCCTATCTGTCAATTAGAGAATGCTAATCCTAGAAATGGAGAGGAAAGAGACAATTAGGCAGTCGGCAGACGTCAGCAAGCGCCCCGAAAACCAGTCTCACAAAAAACTAGAACACCTGCTGTTCTCTCTCCATTAGCCAGACTCTTAAAGGGGTATTACCACCATAGAGTTTGTTGGTGTATTAGGTTATGCCATCAAATTCCAATAGGTGCGGGAACAGGCCCCAGATGGTTATGGCGTAGAATGGAGAGACAGTCTCACCTGCGCACGACTACTTCTCTGCTATGGAGGTTACCAGTACAGGTGACTGGAGCTTTCGGCTGTACTTGGAACTCCCACACAACATAACTGAGAGGTGTGCGCGTGTATATATATATATAAATATATATAACTAACACACACACACCGCCCCACACACACACACACCGCCCCACACACACACACCGCCCCACACACACACACACCGCCCCACACACACACACACACCGCCCCACACACACACACACCGCCCCACACACACACACACCGCCCCACACACACACACACCGCCCCACACACACACACACCGCCCCACCCACACACACACACACAGCCACACACAGCCACACACCGCCACACACAGCCACACACAGCCACACACAGCCACACACAGCCACACACAGCCACACACAGCCACACACAGCCACACACAGCCACACACAGCCACACACAGCCACACACAGCCCCACACAGCCTCATACAGCCTCATACAGCCCCACACAGCCCCACACAGCCCCACACAGCCCCACACAGCCCCACACAGCCCCACACAGCCCCACACAGCCTCATACAGCCCCACACAGCCCCACACAGCCCCACACAGCCTCATACAGCCCCACACACCCCAAACAGCCTCATACAGCCACGGTGAAGAAAGATCGTTTTCGTGGGTGTCAGTAGCAATTGCTACTGACATTTGTTTATTTTAGAAAGTGGGATGATGCACAACTGATCTCCAGGGCCGGCTTTACTGGATATAGTCAAAGAGCTGGGTGGGAATGGCCAACTCCCACCTTTCTGGGGTCAGGCCAGGTTTTTTTTTGCCTATCCAAGCCGCGCTTCGCGCCCGTTCACACGGCTTAGCGCGCCGGCGTAATTGCCGGGGACCGCATTTCACCCCGCAATTACGCCGGCAGCCGTGCAGCGGGGGCGTGAGCGCAGGCCATCTCGCCGAGCGGGGTAGAGGAGAGGCGCTAATTCCATTGCTCTCTATGAGAACTGTGGCATTACCGTATAATGAACAGGACGGATTGGTGCCGTCATCTTGCAGCACAAATACGGCGCGCAGTACGGCTCCAATCCGCACCCAAATAAGCCGTGTGAACATTGCCTAAGAGTCAGGTGAGTTTGGTGGATTCCAGTTTGACAATGGAGTGTACCGAGATGTGGTGTAAAGGTATGTTCACGAGGCGTCTTGCGTCCATATGAACATCCGCTTTTCTGATGCGTCTCTGGATCCATTTGAACGGACCCAGAGACACATCTAACAGTTAGCAGTGAGTTTATTCAAGCCGGCAATGACAGTCACGCAGCCGGCTTTTAATCTGAGATCTCCGCTGCGTGTTTGCATACGCGCCTGCACGGGTACGTCTTGAAGCATGCGATCAAAGAATTGGCTTGTCATTTTGGTAACATCCGCTCTCTCGACGGACTCGACAGGCGCGATGCAAACAACTGCGTTACGAAAACACCACATTGCCAAGGGGCAAGATGGCCTTGTGTTGGCAGCAGGATTGTGCCTTACCAGGGCAATTAAGGTACGGCCAAGGACTGTTCTTCTATGCGCAGAGTGAAACAGGCCTTGGATCTTTTGGGTGATTTATTTGAAATAAAGACTTCTGTGCTTCCCAAGCGAAACTGCCATCTGGGACTGATACCCAAAGAGTGTGTGCGTGTGTGTCATATACACACACAGGTGTGTGTGTTTGTGTTATATATATATATATATCTATATATATATTATTATATTTATATATATATTATATATATATATATATATATATATATTAATATTATTTATATATATTTATATATTATATATATATGTGTATGTATCATTATATATATATACACATAATATTATATATATATATATATATACACAACACACATATATATATATATATATAAATATATATAATGTGTGTGTGTATATATATATATATATGATACATACACATATATAATCTACTATATTTATGATACATACACTTTATATATAATATAGTCATTTACTATATACCTTAATAGATATACTATATATATATATATATATCACACACACACACACCCTGTGTGTGTATAAGACACCTCACTACGCAAACCTTTTGGGTATCAGTCCCAGATGCAGTTTCGCTTGGGGAAGCACAGAAGTCTTTATTTCAAATAAATCACCCAAAAGATCCAAGGCCTGTTTCACTCTGCGCATAGAAGAACAGTCCTTGGCCGTACCTTAATTGCCCTGGTAAGGCACAATCCTGCTGCCACAACAACAAGACACATCTTGCCCCTTGGCAATGTGGGGTGTTTTCGATTTAACGCATTGGTTTGCATTCGCGCCTTCGGAGTCGTACTTTCCGGATGTTATCCAAGAAATGACATGCAATTCTTTGATCGCATCTGCAAGACGTACCCGGCAGGCGCGATGCAAACACGCAGCGGAGATCTCATGTGAACGCCGCTGCGTGTCTGTCATTGCCGGCAGTTGATAATAAACGCACTGCTAACTGTATGATGGCGTATCTGGGGTCCGTTCAAATGGACCCAGAGAACGCCCTGCCAGAAAAGCGGATGTTAATACTGGACGAATTATATATATATAGTATATATAATGTGTGTGGGTGTATATAATAAATTATATGTGTATATATATATATATATATATGTTACATACACATATATATATTATATATATATATATATATATATATATATATATATATAGTAAGGTGCAAAGCAGGAAACGGGTATATAATGGTGTATATATTCCGGCCAGGGTACTTCGCATATTCCTTCAGATGCCCAGGACACATGCCCCCAAGGTAAGGAGCCTTGGGGGAATGAAAGGCCAATATTAGACCCTCCCAACCACACAAAAAAAAAAAAAAAAAAACCCCCCCCCCCCCCCCCCCCCCCAAAAAAAAAAAAAAAATTAGGTGTCGACAGTATAGACTGTCGAATATGTTTAACGTTAATGTTAGTTGGCTTTAGCCATTCCCGGGTCGGCCTTTATTGGGAGTGAGCATAGAGCAGTGTGGGTGCTCACTCCCCCATGGATCCACTCCCCGAGTTCCCACCGTCAGGTTTTACCTGGAACATACTTAAGTCCGCAGGGCTAAGCTTGACTGGGGTAGTACAAACCTCCCAGGCTACCTTTAAAGTCTGGATGAGGAGAACACGCTGGAGATACAGCAGGAAACTTACAAGCTGATAGTAAGTTGGTCCTTTGTGAGTTAGAGCCCAGCGGGCAGGAGTTTGTTTTGTTTTTTTTTTTATGGTTTCCGGTGCATGCTATGACTTCGTTGGTTGTTTGTTTGCGGCTTAAATAAAATACAGGGGCCCTGTATTTTTGCTCCCGAAGATCTGTCTCTGCCTGAAAATCCACGTGTGCCAAGATCCCAGAGCCGCTAAAGCTCACTATATATATATACACACACACATATACACATACATACATACAAACACACACACATATCTACATACACACACACTTATACATACACACTAACACAAAGTGTTGAAAACAGAAACGTCAACAAAATTCACAAATGTTCAAAGCCCCAAAACCTAACCCAAATGGTCATCATATTGATTAAAGTCAACAAGACTTACAATGGAGTCAGCCCATAACGACAGCAAGAAAAACTCAGGTTTTCTCCTTGATTAACAAAACATACGACTCAACCACCAGATGAGACCATCATCCCAAGGGAAGAAGAAGTCACCCGAGCAACACTGGTCTCCTGTACAGGAGATGGTTAGTGAAACATCAAATAAAACACCCCCCACACCAAGCTCCCCTCTCTCCACACCCCCATTACAGCCGGTCTCCAGTCCCAATGTTCACTATAAAGCCATCCTCCAATGATGACATCCAATCTCAGACATGTCCCCTTGTGAAGTGCACCAGGAAAAGGGTCTAAAACATCCCATCTCTAAAGGAGATTTGCCAAAATGAACCAAGTTTTGTTGCTGGTGCTCAATAGTTAGAGGTGTTCTCATCTGTGTCCCACAAAGCCTGCTCTTCATAAGCAGCTTCAGGATCCTACCTCCTAGTCAGGCTGTGGGTGGTTCTACAGCATCAGACTCCCACTTTCTGTTCAGGCGGCTTTACAGCAATAACTAACATTTCAGCTCTGCTACTCCTAGCTGAGTCTGCTAGATTAACCTTTGCAATGGAGGGGTCTAAATAGCAGAGCAGAAGGCAAAAGGGTTACATTTGGTCAGAAAGAAACAAGCTCCTGTGCCGCTAATAAGACACAGCAGCGAGTCACCTCACCATCCTCACCAAAGCTGCTAGACCAGAGAAAAGTAACCTAGGGAAGCTTGCGTACACAAGCAAGACCAGATCTGAAGCAAAATCAGAACAGTAATTTGCTAATATTCTTTATTTGCCTTTTCTTACATACACAAACACAGCAGATTTAGAAGTCTTTATTGGGCAACCCTGGGATCTTGTCACAGGGGTGCCGATCGGGGAGGAACAGTGTGCTGTGTCTGTGGTTAACAGCAATGATAGGAGCCAGCTCGATGCTGATGGCAGAGGTTGTCTGCCTCATACCTCCTTAGCGTCACCATGATGTACTAAAATGTCATGGTGCGCTAAGGGGTTAAACACATCAAGCAAAGCAGAATAGTGTGCAAGCAATCAGGCCCCTAGTAACTCAAGTACCCTAGTGAGAGACTATTTGTACAAGTTAAAAAAATAAAAAATAAGAAATTTAAAAAGTAAATTATATTATATACAGCTCTGGAAAAAATTAAGAGACCACTGCAAAATTGTCAGTTTCTCTGATTTTTCTCTTCAATGGTAAATATTTTTGGAGTAAAAATGTACATTGTTATTTTATTTCTATAATACTAACTGAACACATGCCCTCCAAAATTCAAAGCATACATTTTTTTTTTGTATTTCTTGCAGTAATGAGAAATCTTGATAGTGCTGTTTGCGAACTCAAATAATGTAAGAAACAAGTTATTATTTATTTAGCAACAAGTAACATAATGTTTAAGTCAGGAACAGTTCCAGAAATCAATATTTGGTGGAAATAAACCATGATTTTTTTCATTCATGTTCCTTATGTGCCGATTCCTAGCACTTGTGTTTGCATCAGATTGTCTATTGCAAGAGGGGGGGGGGGGTGGGGGTGGATGTGAAGAACACAGCGAGGTTTTTTTGATAATTTCCTCATTAAATAAGATTTGGTTGAGGTGATCACCTAATCAGAAGCACATGAAGTAGAACGAGGTGGACTTTGGTTGGAATTCGAATGCCACTGGAATGGCTGTCACACATGTAGAGAGGCTGATTTTTAGAAAACGGTGCAGTGGTCTCAATTTTTTCCAGAGATGGAGTGTGTGCTGTGTGTGCGCATGTAATGTGTTATATAATATATTATATATTATATATATATATATATATATTATAAACTTCAAAAACACCCTTTTTGCCGTTTTACTATTTTTTTTTTAAAAATAAATTGATATTTTCTTACCCATACACCTCAAATCCATTAAAATATAATTTAACCCGTATGGTGAGCAATCTAAAAGAATAAAAAAATTCCCGACACTAAAACTGCAGGTTTTTTTGGCAATTTTTTGTCCAAATAACTAGAATAAAAAGTGATTAAAAAGTTGCATGTATGCCAAAATGGTACCAACAAAAACTACACTTCAGCCCGCACCGTATGAACGGGGTTGGGCCAGAAGTCTGGCGTCTTTTCAGCACGAGAGCTAGCGCAGCCCTGTTCACTCTATTTGTAACCTGGCGCACTCCAGTATCGGGTACATTACAGAAGACCCACAGCACTTTAATATGTCTGATTTCAGGGGCGGGGGGGACACTACAACCATACAAAGCTATAGATTTATAGCGTCAATATGGCAAATCCAGATGCAGTAGGGTATGTTCACATGGCGTTTTGGTTCCGTGTGAACATACGCTTTAAGTTGCATGTTTGGGTCCATCTAGACGGACCCGAACACGCATCTAACAAAGAGGAGTGTGTTGTTCACTGCTCACGATGTAAAACGCGTATCGGCGTTCACACGAGTGATCACTGATGTGCATCTCACTGCATCTTTCGGATCCGTTCCAAGACTTCAATTCTTGGTCCGAAAGATGCAGCAGGAGCCCTATAATAAACTATAGGGTGCGATCCTGCTGCATCCAACACACATTCAAACACACAGCTGCATGTTGGTTCCGATCGACGCAACTTTCAGATCCAATATGGACCCAAAATCGGATCCAAAAACGCCGTGTGAACTTACCATTACTGCTGGAACAGTAAGAGCACTTTAAAAGTGGTTTACCTGAGCCTTAAGTGTCGGGCTAGAATGCGCCCGTTTCATGACCCGCAGTCTAAGGCCGTGTTCACACGGCTTATTCCCGATGGATTTGTGATCCGTATTGAGCGCACAAATCCGCCGTGAATAAGGGGCGGGACGGGGGCGGGGCCGCTCCCGGCCCCATAGACAATGCATTGTTTACAGGCGCGTCTGCGCCGTAAATAATGTGCATGTCACTTTCTCCCCCCGCGGCGGATTCGCCGAGCGGGGAGGAGCGACGGAATCCACTGTTCTCAATGAGAGCAGTGGATTACCGTAATTACTGGGACGGATTGGAGCCGTATTACAGCGCAAGTCCGGCGCGCAGTACGGCGCCAATACACGGCAGAATAAGCCGTGTGAACGAGGCCTAACAGGTTCATAGATTCAGGCGCATTCTACTCTACTAATGTGCACAAAAAAATGGTGCCTGGATGACGAAAATCATACATGTCGCCCTTAGTACCCACAGATGAAAAAACACAAGTAACTAGTCACAGGAAATGGAGCTTTAGTGCAAATTTTTTAAAAAAAAAGTTTTTTTTTTTTTGTTTTTTTTTAAAGACTAAAACATACATAAACTTTTCGGAATTATATCTATAACGAGACCTTTATGGCCATTTAAAAGTGGGTGGGAAAAAAACCACCAAAAAAAAAAACAAAAAAAAAAACACGCCCAGTCCTTAAAGGGTTTGTCTCACTACATAATTCATCTTACCTCAGTCCTGTTTTCTTGGTTTCATTTTGAATTCAGGGGCGTGTTTACTGGCTTCTACCAGGCTGCAGTAGAAGCCCGGTCTGTAGCTATAGCAACCAGCACTGGCAGCCTATCAGGAGAGATCAAACAGGTCTGTAGCTATAGCAACCAGCGCTGGCAGCCTATCAGGAGAGATCAAACAGGTCTGTAGCTATAGCAACAAGTGCTGGCAGCCTATCAGGAGAGATCAAACAGGTCTGTAGATATAGCAACCAGTGCTGGCAGCCTATCAGGAGAGATGAAACAGGTCTGTAGCTATAGCGACCTAAGGAGCTGATGCAGCCCATACAAGAAGGGATTTCTAGGAATAGGTAGGACACTGTTTATGGACACATATTGCAAAGTGACTTGTTTTTGCAAGATCTTTAACATAAAAAGCAGCAATCCTTGTAGTGAGACGACCCCTTTAAGAGATTAAACCTAGACAATGAACTGAGTGCACCCCTTCAACGTTGAGGTGTAGTCCCAGCCTAACTCAAGCTTAAAAGTCTAGAAGTAAATGTAACGTGCAGATTTTCGGCAGAGCCTTAGCCATGGTTACGAGGCGGAGGTCTCAATGTAACATGTGCTTTTGATGCCGCAGCACAGACTAGAAACTAAACCTTCTGCCAGTTCCAGTGACGTCAAGGGAATGCTATGAGGAATTTCTCTTTGCTCAGGATCCAGACATGAAAGTGCACAGCTAACCTAGTTAGGAGAGAAAATGAGGCAGTGAAGGCCCCGATTCGCCTCCAGAAGCCGCCAGACCCGGCATCCTAGCAACAGTCTCTTTCCGACCCTTTCACAATACACTTTCCGGAAACGCCGTGGAGATTTTTCTCGTCTCCAATTCTCTATGTGCGCCCTTCCCCCTCGCCCCAGTTGGTCACACTGTATTAGGACAGTGGTCTGCAAACTGCGGCCCTCCAGCTGTTGGGAAACTACAACTCCCATCATGCCCACTGATAGAGATTACATAAATGCAGGATGGGAGTTGCAGTTTCCCAACAGCTGGAGGGCCGCAGTTTGCAGACCACTGTACATATTAGGACATCATTCAAAAACATTTCCATGTCCAATGCTCCCGGGCGGTGCCCAACAAGGTTTCACTGTAAGGCCATCAGCTCAAAATGGCAACCCCCCCTCCAAACCTTGTGCACCTAACACCGTCACCCCTGTGGCTCCTGTCTGACCTCCATCATCCTCCTCCCAGAGCTATACAGGTCAGTGCTGGGAGGATGGGACCGCTATATCCATTGTAAGGGGAATATGGAGCTTTGCAGCTGGTTTTTAAAGGCGGTTAGTAAGGGCTAAAGGGACGTTCCCACCAAAGACTTTGATAGCACATGGATCGGGTACGAGACCAAAGCCTGAAGGGTGTGAGTTCGGCACCTCTCAGAACAGACCCACAAACTTTCAGCTCAGGAGGGAGAGCTGGCTGAACTTGTGCATGACTCTCCGTTCTGTTCTATGGGAGTTCAGAGAACAGGGGAGCAGTGTGTTTGGGGGAGGTTAAAAGGGGTTGTCTCACTACAAGGATTGCTGCTTTTTATGTTAAAGATCTTGCAAAAACAAGTCACTTTGCAATATATGTCCATTAAAAGTGTCCTACCTATTCCCAGATATCCCCTCTTGTATGGGCTGCATCAGCTCATACAAGAGGGGATATCTAGGAATAGGTGAATAAAAGGCTCAATAAAGGCATGTAGTTGGGATTTTTTTTTTTTATGCTCACTCCACAACCACTTTAACTTTACTAGTAATTACCTAAAAATGAAAAGCCACTTTCTGGGACCCAATTAAAGTAAAATAAAAATAATGGAGAAAAAAAGAAAAAAAAAAAATAACATACCTTCCTCCGGTCCTTGGTTTCAGCGCTGCCTCCAGTTTTCATTCTTGTATATCTAAATGGGGACATCACCACAGTAGCCGCTGATTCTCTGCAGTGACCATGTGCCTCTGATTTTCAACCCCGTTCGGAAGGGTATGTTCACACTGCTTATTTTCCCGCGCAATTACGCTAATTCATAGCTCTCCGAGAGCTATGGATTACGCGTCATCCCCCCGCACTTACAATATGATCGTATTGTGCGCATGGGGGAAAAATTGATATGTCAACTGTTAGCGGCGAATATGCGCCACTGACAATGCACATCTATGGGGCCAGCGCCCGGTCGCCCCCTCCGTGCTTTGGAATTACGAGCTATCAGCAAATGGTTCCAAAACACGTGGCCTATACTATACGTGCCCCAATACGCCGTGTGAACATACCCTAAAGCTACTAACAGTGACGTATTAGAGGCGTGTGACCACTGCAGTCAATCAACACCGATTCCCCAGTTCAAAAGTAGAACGAACAGAAGACCGGCGTGACACAGTGCTGGAACCAGAGGAAGGTGGGTATTTTTTATTTTATTTTAATTCTGCCAAAGAACTGGATATTCGCTTCCCTTAAAAAGTGGACAAACATTTTAAGGGTTGAGTAAGGACAACAGCTGTATGGTCCTTTTGTCAAAAGAGGATGCTAAGGGGATAGAGTTAACATGGGTTTTCAGCTTTGTTGTGCCCCATTTACAGGCAGTCCTCAGGTTACGAACGGGATAGGGACTGTAGGTTTGTTCTTACATTGAATTTGCATGTAAGTCAGAGCAGGTATATTTATTAAAGGGGTTTTATCGTTACAAAGATCATGTCTCAGATTATGGGGACAGTAAAAATAAGCACTTTTGTAATTGGGTTGCATTACCTCTGTCACTTGGTTTAGCAGATATAAGCATCTCTGTAAATCTGTCTTGTATTTCTGCTGTTTCTGGTCAGAACGCCCCCTGGTCGATTCTCGCACCCTAGACACGCCCCCTGCACTGTGATTGGCTGGCTGACATTTCATTCAGCCTGCTGGGATACGCCCCTAGACAGGCAACGCCCTGGCCACGCCCCCTGCGCTGTGATTGGCTGCCTGCACACTCTGTGTTTACTCCCCTCTGAGCTGTTAAAATCGATAGTGAAACCAAGGTCTGCTGGCTCTATGTACATCTCAGCTCTAGGGTCAATGTTCTGGGCAATTACTGCCTGTTTAAGGGGCTTTTGCCAAGAGGTTGATTCACCTCCTCACAGGTTCAGTCCTTAAGCTGCTACTTGGAAAAGAAGGCGGTTCTGTTCCTCAGATTGAATGCAAGCCACGCCTCCTTATGACATCATCACCTGTAGTGTATACATAAGGATTCAACACTGCATCTGTATAAGCTGCTTATATAGTGCAGTGCTTAGGTGATTAGCCCTGCAAGACAGAGGTTGGGAGTTCAAGCCCCATCAGTAGTTTGTTTTTTTCTTTAAAATTTGTACACATATGTAAAGATATGAAAATATATGTGTAGACATCTATAATTTCATTCATATACACACACAAAGCTCCCCTATATAGTGTCCTATCCTTGCAGTCACACCAAGCACTTCCAACATATGTGATACAATGCATATATTCTGGGGAATGAGACATGATAGAGGGGAGCCCTGTATGTGTATATATATCATTATAGAGATTAACATATATATTTTAGGTCTCTACATATGTGTAGAATTTAGGGGAAAAAAAATAAAATATACCCTGTGAGGGACTAGAACTCCAAACCCCTTCGTTGTAAAAGCAATACTCTAAGGCCCCGTTCACACGGCTTATTCACGCCGTATTTGCGAGCCGGATTGCGCTCGCAAATCCGGCGAGAATAAGGGGCGGGGGCGGGGGGGCGCCGCGGCCCGCCGGCCCCATAGACAAACATTATCCAAGGCGCGTATTGCGCCTGGATAATGTGCATGTCACTTTCTCCCCGCCCGGCGGATTCGCCGAGCGGGGAGGAGCGACGGAATCCACTGTTCTCTATGAGAGCAGTGGATTACCGTAATGACTCCGACGGATTGGCGCCGTATTGAAGCGCAAATCCGGCGCGGAATGTGCCGCCAATCCGTCGGCAAATAAGCCGTGTGAACGGGGCCTATCACTGCTCACTGCTCTACCTCTGCACCAACAGCCCGTTAGTTACAAGCTGAGCAGTGCCTTCTCTCAAAGCTGATTTGCTTCTCCCCCCCATTGTTTTCACTCACATGTCATTGACAGCAAGCAGAGATCTTTACTTGAAGCTGACATTTATAGTTGAGTAAAGTTCTCTGCCTGTTGTCAGTACAATTTGGATGAACACCACTAGAAGCAACAGCTGCTGGCTTTCAGTTGTGTGTAAACTAAGACATATGACAGGTGCTTGCTGGAGTTTGGAGCCTCAAGGCTGCAGACATAAGCAGGCAGGAGGCTACAGAGCTGTTATATCCAGACAACCTTCTGCATCCCCTGCTTTAAACAAAATGATGTCACAGTTCTTCAGTGAGAGGAGACACGCCTCCTGGGAGGAGAGACACGCCTGCTGACAGGAGAGGCAAGCCCTGGGACTTCAAACTCAATCTGAGAAAATTAGCTGAACAGCACGAGCAGCTCAAAAGATTACACCCCTTTAAATGTAACTCCAGCACAGACGGTTTTTTTTTTTTGTTTTGGATAGTGCAGGGAAGGGTTTTTACATTTGTTTTGTCGTCTGTGTCCCTGTTAAGAAGATATCACCTCACTATCACCTCATGTGCTGCTGTGGCATGCTGGAACTTGTCATTCCACAGCTACTAAATGCTGTGGAAGATGGAACTACAAGTGCCAGCATGCCCGATCAGTTTGTAACTAGGGAACAGATGCAAGTCGGAACGGTGTAAGTCGGGGACTGCCTGTACTTGAGTGAGGATCATGGAGAGCTCTGTGGGGGATTTAGTATGAAGTCACTTTTGTTTTGTGCTACAATATACGGGGGAGATGCAAAAAGATTGCAGCTCTTTACTAAATAGAAGCTATATTATTTACTCTGGAGATGCAAGAAACGGCACAGGTATTAAATCAGTCCGCTTTTTCATGTGGTTCCGCCATAAACATTTTATAAAACCACTATATAAAAGTTGCAAAGGTGCATAACACCTGTAAACCCCAGCACCTCCTTGTACACGGCTTAAGGAGTACGTGTGAAGCCACAGGACTGGAGCTACCATCGAGCGCACATGTCCGTCTCCGGCCTTCCTCCATTAGTAAAATATTTAACAGCTCTGTCACAGCGACAACTTTTTAAGTCCTAAAGACGAAATCCATTAGCTGCAGGATGCAGGCAGCGTGTACAGCAGATATAATCTAATCCTTGGCAAATGCAGAAGAACTCATTCAACAATTTACCCCAGTCCCATTCATATGGTCCCTGGGGCGACATGTGCATTAAGCCTTTACACGAAGCGTTCTCTCTATACTAGAAATGACATCAGATTCACCGTAGCCTTCCCTATCCTTGGAGGCTTCATTAACATGTTACTAGGTAGGTATGTACATGTAATCAAGAAGGACCCATGGTGACCAGCTGGTGGCCATGCGTCAGTCATGTACATTGCAGGTCCTTAACCCCTTACAGACCAAGTCCTATTTTTCATGTGTCACTTTATGTGGGAATAACTTTTTGATACTTTTACCTAACCATGCTATTCAGAGATTGTTTTCTCGTGACACATTGCGTTTAAGTAAGCAATCGATTTTGGGTGATGTATTAGCAGTACCAGTATGCCAACACAGTACGAAGTGTAGAATAAAATCAAAATATATAATAAAACATTTTTGTGCATCCATAAGGGGCCGTTCACACAGCGTTTTTGGATACAATTTCAGGTCCGTGCTGGATCCGAAAATCGTAACCAAAAATGTAGCGTCGATCAGTTCCGTGTTGGATGCAGCATCTTTCGGACCAAGAACGGACATGTATTTATTAACGATATAGTGGAAGGGATCAATAGCATGGTTTCTATTTTTGCAGATGACACCAAGCTATGTAGGGTAGTGCAATCTATGGGAGATGCTCCTAAATTGCAGCAGACCTGGACACACAGTGCTTGGGCATCCACTGGGCAAATGGGGTTCAATATGGATAAATGTAAGGTTCTGCATCTGGGTACAAATTATCTGCAGGCATCATATGTCCTAGGGGGGGAGAAACATTTGGAGAATCGCTTGTTAAGAAAGATCTGGACGTTCTTGTTGATCATAGATTACAGAACAGCATGCAGTGGCAATAAACTGCCTCTAGGGCAAGTAAGATATTGGCATGTATTAAAAGAGGCCTGGACTCGCGGGACAAGGATGTCATTCTACCGCTGTACAAAGCATTGGTGTGTCCTCACTTAGAATAATGCTGTTCAGTTCTGGGCCCCAGTTTATAGAAAGAATGTAATGGAGCTAGAGAGAGTGCAAAGACGAGCAACCAAACTTATAAGGGGAATGGAGCATCTTAGTTATGAGGAAAGGTTAGTAGAATTGAACTTGTTTAGTCTGGAGAAAAAACAGCTTTGGGGGACATGATTAATTTATATAAATATATAAATGGTCCCTACAAAAAGTATGGGGAAAAATTATTTCAAGTGAAGCCCCCTCAAAAGACAATGGGACATTCCCTTCGACTAGAGAAAAAAAGGATTCAATCTCCAGAGGAGAAGAGCGTTCTTCACTGTAAGGCTAGGTTCACAGGGTGTATTTGCAGGGCGCAATTACTCCGTGTGGCCGGGAGCGGCCCATAGACTTGCATTACCAGCGGCACGTATACGCCGCTGGTAATTCACATGTCACTTATCTCCCCTCTCGGCGGATTCGCCGAGCAGCGAGAGGAGACGTAATCCATAGTTCTCTATGAGACCTGTGGATTATCGTAATGACTTGGACGTATTCCAGCCATAATTTGTGCACTCCGGTGCGTAATTACGGACTGAAATACGTCGAATTTTAAGCCGTGTGAACATGGCCTAAAAACTGTGAATCTGTGGAATAGCCGCCTGAGGAGCTGGTCACAGCAGGAACTGTAGAGAGTTTCAAGAAAGGCTTAGATATCTACCTGGAACTAAAGAATATTATTGCGTACCTAGCCATGTAACATTCTGGATCCTGGCTGGTGGAGGCTCTGGTCAGAGATGGGGTCTCCACTGGAGCAGATTGGTTCTTGCCTTCACCAGTGGGGAGGCTGGGCTTGAAGCCCTTGTCTCCCTCCCTCACCCACATTTTCCCCACCCTTGGTTGAACTTGATGGACACGTGTCTTATTTCAACCGTACTATGTAACTATATGTCAATTCTTGGAACGGATCAGAAAGGCGCAGTGAGATGCAGCGGTGATCACTTGTGTGAACGCCAATACGTGTTTACATTGCGAGCGGTGTAAAATCACTCTGCTCATTATTAGATGCGTGTTTGGGTCAGTCTAGAAGGACCTAACATGCATCTAAAAGCGTATGTTCACACGGACCCAACACACCATGTGAACGTACCCTTACACACACATCAGGTATCTACATGACCGCAATAACCTGGAGAATTACGCTAAAAATTATTTAACTAACAAGTTGTGAAGCGTGAATGATGTACAAAATATAAAAATGAGTGCAGAAAAACCCTGGTCATGTACACGCTTTATTTTTTTTTAAAAATCCACAGTAATTTCTATGTAAACTCCAACTATGCCCCTGAAAGAAAAACTACTTCTCCTGCATAAAACCAGCCCTCATACAACTGAGTCATTTAAAAAACATGTTTAAAAAAAGTTACAATGTTGAAACACAGGGAGGCAAAAACTTCAAAATTGAATTGCGTTCACAGGACCGGTTTCTCCAATCAAAAGACATGATGTGATCCCTCGGATTTCTGCCCAGGATTTCTTACTTTACAGAGTTTATTCCCCCCCTCATCTGAATGGGGCTATCCTGTTCAAAGTAAATCAAGAGAGGACTATACCCATTTTTCCTATTAATTATAAAACCTCATATTTTTGGTTACAAACCCCTCTGTGTGAACGCAGCCTTACCAGATTTAGCAAGGTTTTGGTTTCAATCAACCATTTTTTTTTATCTGATGTGTACGGCCACCCTACGTCTGATTGAGATCACGGAGCAGAGCTTCCGGCACTCTAGAGAGTCTCACATTACACAAGTTAGAGCCGGAGCAGCATCCACAGATTACAAGCCAGTCATCCCAGTCATGTTCCTTAGCTATCGAATGGGGGATGGAAGGATACCAGGTTTGTATACATTAGGGCTCAGGGAAAAAAATAATCTGTTTCTTGCCAGCTTCCTCCAGCAGATTCCACAGTGGTGATTAACCAGGTGAGGAGCCGGCAGCTGGGTGTGACATGCAGACACTTCCCGGCCAGGTATGCAGGCGTCCCAGCTTCAGGCACACACCGGAAGATTCCTCAAAGCTGCTGCAAAAGGAAGACGCAGCAGCTGCCCAATCAGGTGGCAGCGTGTGATTATATTATATATATACACACACGATTATCATTTATCCTAGAAGAAAGCCTGTCCAGGACGGTGACTGTAATAGAAAAGTAATATATATATATATTTAAAAATATATATATAATATATATATAAATAAATAATATACATACATACATACACACACACACACACACACACCTACACACACACACACACCTATGATTATAGAATATCCTAGTAGAAAGCCGTCCAGGATGGTGATTGTAATAGTTAGGCCGTGTTCACACGGCTTATTCCCGACGGATTTGTGCGCCGTATTGAGTGCACAAATCCGTCGGGAATACGGGGCAGGACAGGGGCGGGGCCGGAGCGCGGCGGGGGCGCCGCTCCTGGCCCCATAGACACTGCATTATTTATGGCGCATCCGCGCCGTAAATAATGTGCATGTCAGTTTCTCCCCCCGCGGCGGATTCGCCGAGCGAGGAGGAGCGACGGATTCCACTATTCTCAATGAGAGCAGTGGATTACCGTAATGGCTGCCGCGGATTGGCGCCGTACTGAAGCGCAAATCCGGCGCGCAGTACGGCGCCAAAACCGGGGGTTGTTTTTTTAGCACAATTTTTAAGGTAAAATTGGAAACTTTTTAGTCCTAAGGGAAAATTTTTTTTGGTTCTGGGGGGGGGTTCGTTGTTGGGGGGCGGGGATTGGGGGGGGGGGGGGTCTTCAGCAAAGGGACCCAAATTTTCTGTGCGGCCCCTGCCACACCTAAATATGTAAAATCCTAGAAAACCGTCCAACGGGACGTAATAGAAAAGTATACAAAAAATTTTCCCATAATTAAAAAAAAAATTTTTATAATTTCCCCATAAATCCACCCACCAATCCCAAACAACCCCCCCCAAACCCTCACTTGGAAAAGAAAGGTGGTCGGAATCCCCCTTTTGAAATAATAAGTCGAAAGTACACCGACTGCCTTAAAAGGGGGTGCGGGCCTTTCTGGAGAAGACCTCAGGGGTGAAAAGAAATGCTGCCCCCCCCTAAAACGGTTGGCGAAGAAGGCCTGAACACCCCATGTCTGTAAAAAATGGGTGGTAACAAGGAGGGCATATGTAAGCTCGTCTTATCCAAACCCTCCACTTGGGCCCTGATCGAAAACGAGGCAAACGTTTTTTGAATTTTGTCTCAAAAACATACCAAAAAGCAAGCTATGAAAAAGAGTCAAAATATTACATTATGCTTCAACCTTTTACTCGGAGAAAGTCAACTATAAAAGGGGAAACTTTGTTTACCAATGTGTACATTTAATGTATCAGCAAAACGTGAACTCATCCGGAGGTTGGGATTGAATCAAAGGCTGCTACTAGGGGAATAAGAGTGGAGAATACTAGTGCTGCTGCCACGGGTGGAGAAGGGAGTGGGATTGCCAGTAGCAGAGGGTGGGGTGGGCAAGGGCTAAAAGAGTGCTGCCAGAATTGGAATTAAAAAAAATACAAAAATAAACAAAAAATTGTAAATTAGTGATGGCAGACAATCTTTATTTCACTGCCCCTCGTAAAGTGCAGAAAACAGATACACAGGGAGCAGTTTGGCAGAGTCCATCCTGAAGCTCTATCAATATTTAATGTTTTTCCACATCTGTAGGTTTTTTTTTTTTTATAAAGGGGTTGTCTCACCACACTGTTTCACTGAGCCAAAAGCAGTTTTAGCTCATGCATGCCATTTCTTCCTGGTCAAGCTGCGAGTAGTTCTGTAGCAGAGATTAGCTTATCAGCTCCCTATTCACCCTCTTCTTATAGCACTGACATGAGAGCAGGAGATGTTTATCTATAGTGCAGAGAGCTACAAGGCTCAAAGTAAACAAAGGAAACCAATTACTTGTTTGAGATAACACACTCTGCACTCAAGCTGCCGGCAGCCTGTGTCGTCATCCCTGCTATCAGATTAGACAGAGCAGTGTGAGAGACGGAGAGCAGGACATTAACCTAGAGAACTCTGTGCTCTCAGAGAAGATAAAATCTCTCATCTCCTCAACGAAGCAAGATAAAGCAATATATTTGGAAAAAGTCTTCAATTACCGGTACCTACATGCTGAACGTTTATCTTTTTAGTTAAGCCTTTAAGGCTGGATTCACATGTAGGGTTTTTTAACAGCATTTTTGAGCAAAAGCACTGTGGCCAGATTATACTTTGAAGGTCTACATACACAGATTGAAGTTTTCAGTGTGTTTCGGGTCAATGGTGTCGTTTTCAAGCTGGAGTTTGTTACAGCTGTTTTTTGGAGGCTTTTGAATTGGAAGTAACAAAAATGTAAGCTCCATCTAAACTAAAGACGAGCAATTCTTAATATGCCAGAAAGTAAAAGAACAGAGGGAAGAAATCCTTATGGAAATAGTTTGAGGTCACGGCTCCTGGAAGGGGCTCAATAGAAAGGGCACGTCAAAGAGTCTCTTCTGTATGCAGTACCTTCAAAGTATGTTCACACATCAAACTGCTCTGTGGCCTAAATCCAAGGCATACCCTTGGATCTGCAGTTTGCTGTGCCATCTTACCCACGTGGATTTGCCCTACTTAGTGGAGGTAAAAGGGTTGTCTCACTACAAGGATTGCTGCTTTTTATGTTAAAGATCTTGCAAAAACAAGTCACTTTGCAATATGTGTCCATTAACAGTGTCCGACCTCTTCCTAGATATCCCCTCTTGTATGGACTGCACCAGCTCCTCAGGTCAATATAGCTACAGACCTGTTCTATCTCTCCCTGATAGGCTGCCAGCACTGGTTGTCCAATAGCTACAGACCTGGCTTCTACTGCAGCCTGGTAGAAGCCAGTAAACACGCCCCCGAATTCAAAATGAAACCAAGAAAACAGGACTGAGGTAAGATGAATTGCTATAGTGAGAAAACCCCTTTAATTCACATGTGGTTAACATACACGGGTTGTGGGTCAAGAAGAGACAAGACAAACCCCAACTTCCTCATGCCATGTAATAGAGATTAAAAGGGACACTACATCCCCCCAATACATGATGTTTTTATAATATCATTTCATCTAAGTTCCTCTATGTACATGACTTCTTGATTTATCTCTCGGACAGCACGACAGGGAAGATTCCTTGACTGTTCTCTTCCAGACCGACTATGTCCTGAGTGGTGTAAGTGTTATCAGCAGAACCCCCTTCCCCACCATGCAGAAAAGATTAACCCATTATCCTTCTATGTATTGCTGGTCATTGCCCCTGCAGTGTAGTCTAATTTCATCTATCCCGGTCTAGAGAACAATAGAGCGACCATTACGTTGTTACCTACTATTAGTAATGAGACTCCAATGCAGACAAGCAGCAACTACAGTTAATGCCATTCATCAGTTTTCTCTCTTTATTATCACAGCTAGAAAAAGGACAAGATTTTAATATGTAATATGCCAAAATAAAAAAATTAAATAACTACTGCCAAAAATTAAATAATTAAAATAAAGGGTTTGCCAGGATCGTAGGTTTTAACAAAAAAATACTTCCTTCTGATGGAAGTGTCCCCTTAAAACCTATGAGATAAAAAAAATCCATGTTATATGAGCGGATTAACAAGTTACTGGGACAGGGAATTCACACGGTTTTCACACTGAATCCATGTGAAATACGTACCAGGTATCCAGACACTAAGGGGGTGTGCACACAGCGTTTTGAATACCTTTTTGAGATCCGAAAAACGTATTCAAAAGTGCTGCATAAAACGCATCCAACATGCACCCAAGGTTTGCAGTGTGTTTGGATGCATTTTGGCTGCAGCAGAAACACACCCTTTATTTTAAATAGGGCGTCTGCTGCGTAAAACCGATCAAGATCACACTGCACATTGTTAGATGCGTGTCTGGGTCCGAAACACATATCCAAACACACACCTAAGGGTAGGTCTATACGCCACTGGAGAAAAATACTCACTGAAAACCAAATCCTAAAACCGCTCATAAAACTGAGTTTTTTGTCCAGTGCATGTCAAAAACAGCTCAAAAAAAGAACAGTTTTGGTGCGTTTTTAGCGCTTTTTTGCAGAAATGCACAGCATTATAATCACTATGGATTTCTGCAAAAAACACGCAAAAAACGTCCGCCGTTTAACAGACTTCAATAGTAAATTTTCTGCCTTGCTCAGTCGTTTTTTTTGCAACAGGTTTCAAAAAACAACCAGCACCAAAAAAAAAAAAAAGTCTCTGTTCAGACTGCAGAATGTTTTTACTATTAAAGGGGTTGTCTCACTACAATGATTGCTTTTTATGGTAAAGATCTTGCAAAAACAAGTCACTTTGCAATATGTGTCCATTAACAGTGTCCTACCTATTCCTAGATATCCCCTCTTGTATGGGCTGCATCAGCTCCACAGGTCACTATAGCCACAGACCTGTTCAATCTCTCATGATAGGCTGCCAGCACTGGTTGCTATAGCCACAGTCCTGTTCAATCTCTCCTGATAGGCTGCCAGCACTGGTTGCTATAGCCACAGACCTGTTCAATCTCTCCTGATAGGCTTTCAGCACTGGTCGCTATAGCCAAAGACCTGTTCAATCTCTCCTGAAGGCAGCCAGCACTGGTTGCTAATAAGTATAGACACCCTTGTTCAATCTTCCCCCCCCCCCCCCACCCCAACCCCCCCCCCCCCCCCCCCCCACACCACCCAAAAAAAAAAAAAAAACAATAAAAAAAAAAAAAAAAAAAAACCCAAAGAAAACGGACGAGGAAGAGGAATCAATGTTGAAAAACCCCTTTAAATCAGGGGATCGCTTTCAGTCGTTTTTCCAGCAGTTAGAAAACACGGGAAAAAAACACTGAAAATATGAGCAGTGCAGACATAGCCTAAGAAACGCCGTGTGAACATCCCCTAATGATACATTCTTCCATTGCCAATATTGGAGATCAGGAGCGTCGTCAACTATAAGGTCTTAACCAGAGGGTACAAGTACTAAACCCACATACATCCCCCAATATATGGAGAGCCCAGGTCGCACGTCCTGTCGGCAGGAGCCAGCAGCGCCATTCTGCGTATCCACCGACACGAGCTTCCGCACAGATATTCCATATTAACAGTGACATATTTTATTAATGAGATTCTTCCTACCCAAAATAGCTCGGAGATGCGAGTCTGCCAGAACGCAGACAGCCAAGTGCCAAAAGAGGAAATGGCGAGAACAAGATTGCAGCACCTGGACAACGCCGCGCCAGCTTCACGGGCAAGGACTGGTCTGCGCCACCTGTTCCCAAAGCCAGATCCATATATACTGACCGGGAGATCCATGTATACTGACCGGGAGAGTATAAACACGACCTGCCCGCGTTACTTCATTACAGGAAGAGGCTACTCGTCCCATCACAAATGTAGGACAACAGAAAAGCCCTCCCAAAGCGTCCAAGAGGGTCCTATGGATTTTACACACAATGACAAAGCAATCTCTCCCGACTACTCCACTATGGTGCACCTGGACTGGGCATGGAGGACTATAACCTAATGGGTACAGGCAGGTTTGGTGTATATATATCTATATACACTCACACAAAGTGTTGAAACAAACAAGTCATAAAAATTAACTGACGTAAAAAGGGGTTTTCAAAAAAAGGATTTGGAGGAATGTCAAATCTGGACAGTAAGATTATGATTTTTTTAAAAAAAATTTGAGGGTGGCGTTGAAACAAACTGCATTTACAGCGCTCCCTCAGGTTACTGTGGCCTCAGGATACAATATTTCCACCATACGATGGGCTTTCCCGTATAAACCACACTCATCATACAATGTCCCAGACACTGCTTATCTGCGGCTCATGTGATCCAACCAATTATCATGAACATTTTAATTGTAAAACATCTGTATTAGTGAGGTGCATGCAGTGATTGACTGTCTAGTAGCGCCTCTCCACAGTGGACAGCGGTACTACATGGGCCTGTACTGCTCTTTATGTATAGGAGGTACATGTAGTGATTGGTGGCCTATAGCGCCTCTCTACAGTACAGAATGGTACCACATGTCCTGTACTGCTCTTACATGTATTAGTGAGGTGCATGCAGTGATTGGTGGCCTATAGCGCCTCTCTACAGTACAGTGCAGTACTACATGTCCCTTACTGCTCTTACATGTATTAGTGAGGTGCATGCAGTGATTGGCGATCTAGTAGCAACTCTCTACAGTACAGTGCGGTACTAAATGTCCTGTACTGCTCTTACATTTGTTAGTGAGGTGCATGCAGTGATTGGTCTATAGCGCGCCTCTACAGTACAGTGTGGTACTACATGTCCTGTACTGCTCTTACATGTATTAGTGAGGTGCATGCAGTGATTGGTGGTCTATCGTATGTAGAGGGACCAGTGGGCCTCATGTATGAAAACGGTCTAAGTGCAAGACTATCCTTGTAGCCCATAGCAACCAGAGCCCATAACAACCAATCAAAGCTCAGCTTACATTTCTTATAGCGCTCTGGGAAAATGAAAGCTGAGCTCTGATTGGTTGCTATGGGCTCCAATTGGTTGCTATGGGCAACAAGGACAATCGTGCGCCTAGACCTCTTTCATACATGAGGCCTACTGTATTTACATGACACCAACAGCAGATACAAAGATCCCAACTACCTGAGCACGTTCTCAGCTACAAAATCAAACACTATATTGACAAAGTCCGTGCATATTCACCAGCGATGAACAAGAGCTTGCAGCTGAGCTCATACGTTTGCACTAATGAAAGGAACATCAATTCACAGCGGTTATGACGGCAATAGTCCTATGTTTTCAATGCACTGAAGCACCTATTCCGCTCTACACAGTTTCCTGGCCATAATCTGCCCATTCACATGAAGCCGCAGATTGAGAAGCTCTTCATTTTGGAGTGATAGCTGCGCTCGCTGGTCTGTCATGTCGCCATCGGCGCGGTTTAAAAGGGCTTGTTCACGCACATTTTTCACTCCGTGTTACAAGCGCTTTTTAGATGCGTCTCAGGGACCGACAGGATGGACCCAGAGACGGATCTAACAATTAGCAGTGAGATTATCACTGTGGGCTATGAGGAAGACGCAGCGGCGTTCACATGAGAGATCTCCGCTGCGTGTTTCCATAGCGCAGCTCGGGTCCGTCTTTGAAAGAAATGACATGCAATCCTTTCAAAGATGGAGCAAACAGGCAGGAGGGGAACACGCAGCGGAGATCTCTCGTGTGAACGCCGCTGCGTCTTCCTCATAGCCCGCCGTGATAATCTCACTGCTAATTGTTAGATCTGTCCTGTCGGTCCCTGAGACGCATCTAAAAAGCACTTGTAACACAGGGTTAAAACGGCGTGTGAACAAGCGCGTCACATCTACAGTTTGGTCTCTGTAAATATTCAGCGCGCGTCATTGGGAGCAATTGTTTCAGCATGAAGGAATTCGGCGACGCGTTTGTTTAAAACGCGTTCTCGCATCATTCTGTCCAACTCCACCTCGGCTGCAATCGTTTGCAGAGCGACAAAACCGAACAGATATTGGCAGACAGGCTCAACCTCTACTACCTACTACTGCTTCAGACGTTGTGGCCCCACACAAGATAGGAGGCATTGGTATAGGCTTGTGTTATTATAAGTCAGTTTATAACCACGGCCGGCCCAGC
Source organism: Phyllomedusa bahiana (assembly GCA_025379985.1). Taxonomy (NCBI): domain Eukaryota; kingdom Metazoa; phylum Chordata; class Amphibia; order Anura; family Hylidae; genus Phyllomedusa; species Phyllomedusa bahiana. Next base: position 7,302 of record JAODAL010020205.1, on the reverse strand, counting down.
TCAGCTCCCTTCAATACAGGCAGTGGTCAAACTCGACCATTACTCCATTTGAGGAAAGAATTTGGGAAGCCATCCTCATGCTCCCTACCCTAAAGCCCCTCAGACCAAGCCCAATCCTGTGGAGAGATGAGAAGTGTGGAAATACAATGTAATTACAGGGGAAAAAAAAAAACCTCCGAGGATACATTCGGTATTATAAAAAATCCACAACAGATCTACAGAGCAAGAAGCACATGTGAAAATCCACAACTCCATGAGAAGCCGGCAACTAAATCAACACCAAATGGTGCAGGTTTTTACATTAAAGACTGTTTTGCAGGTCCATCTAAACCTACCCTAGACGAGGCCCTCTACTTCCCCATGACCTGTCCCCTCCTCTCGAGAGTGGATAGACATCCCTATAGCAGCTAATCACAGTCCACCATCATGGCTGGAGGGCGGCCAAAGCCTAAGGCCATGTTCACACGGCTTAAAATGGGCCGTATTTCAGTCCCTAATTACACACCGGAGTGCGCAAACTACGGGCTGAAAACGGCCCATTCATTACGGTAATCCACAGTTCTCATAGAGAACTATGGATTACGTCTCCTCTCCCTGCTCAGCGAATACGCCGCGGGGGGAGATAAGTGACATGTGAATTACTAGCGGCGTATACGCGCCGCTGGTAATGATCGTCTATGGGCCGGCGAAGTGCTGGCCCCCCGCTCCCACCCCCACAGCGTAATTGCGGGGCGTAATTACGTCCCGCAGTTAAGCCGTGTGAACATAGCCCATGGGTATGTTCACACAGCGTAATTGCGGCGCGCATTTCGCAGCGTATTTGCGCTTTATACGCGACGAGATGCGTACCGCAATTACAGTAATCCACAGCTCTCATAGAGAACTATGGATTACGCCTCCTCGCCCCGCGCGATTTTGGACGCCATTTTAACATAAGCTGCGTAGCATTATCCTAAGGGTGCAGTTACACGGCTGATTTGGACACCGATTCAGCCTCCAGTCTGACTGTAATCCGCCTAAGGAAAATCAGCGTCGCTGTTACATAATGCGGTTGAAAAAAGACCTAAGTCCATAAAGTTCAACCAAAGGTGGGGAAAAATGCGGATTCACCTTGGCGCGGATTTCTTTTCAGCCCCGCATTAGAGTATATAGGAGGCTAAAAATCAGCGGCAAATCCTTGTCTGAAATAGGCACTTACAAGTGCGGATTTTCCCACAAGGATTTAACAATCAGCCGCGCGACCGTATCTTTTCAAGCCATACTTAACACATATAGATTAGTAACATTTTTCTATAGTGATCATGATTAGGGGATATCTAGCTACTTTCAGAAAACCCCTTTAAGGCAGTGTTCACACGGCTTATTCAAGCCGTAATTGCGGGCCGGATTTCGCCCGCATTTACGGCTTGAATATGGGGCGGGATGGGTGCGGGGTGGGAGCGCAGCTCGCCGGCCCCATAGACAATGCATTATTTACGGCGCGTCCGCGCCGTAAATAATGTGCACGTCACTTTCTCCCCCCGCGGCGGATTCGCCGAGCGGGGAGGAGCGGCGGAATCCACTGTTCTCTATGAGAACTGTGGATTACCGTAATGACAGGGACGGATTGGAGCCGTACTGAAGCGCAAATCCGGTGCGGAGTACGGCTCCAATCCGCTGCGAAATAAGCCGTGTGAACGAGGCCTAAGGCTCTTTCACACATCGTCGCGACGTGAAAATACCACACATAATGGAGAAAATGTAGCAGCAAATACTGGTGTTCCATGCGTCATATGTACTCGCTGCCATGTGGTATACTACCGCCACAAGATGTAGACCCAAAACCATACTAAGGCTGCAGGAGGATTTCACTTTATCATCTAAAGCACCACTCTAGTAAAAGCAAAATTTTGGGGGAAATTGTCAATAGTTGCCATATCGAGACAAACATGTGACTATTAGGCTATGTTCACACGGCTTATTTGCGGGGCGTAATTACGCCGTGTGGACGGGGGCGGGGGGCCGACACCTCGCCGGCCCATAGACTATTACTAGCGGTTGGTCGTTTATTTGTTTTTTGTGTTCTTTAAAGTTCCCGGCTTGTGTCACTGACTTCCTCACTGTAAAATCTGATAGCGTCAGTGAGGATTGCTTGACAAGGTCTAACTATTTAGAGGTGTGTCTTCTCAGCAGGACCTGATGAGCGTGGTGAAGACTGGAAAACCCCATCCTTTCATGAATTAGGGTATGTTCCCATTGCGTAATTGCAGCGCGCATTTCGGCACGTATAAGCGCCACGCTGTAATACGGGCGGAATGGGCGCCGCAATTACGGTAATTCATAGCTCTCTGAGAGCTATGAATTACACGTCATCTCCCCCAGCGTACAATATAATCGTATTGTACGCCAGCTGAGAGAAGTGACAGGTCACTTCTTCGTGTTGCTTATGCGCCGCTGATAACGCGAGTGAATGGGGCCGGCCCCCCCTTTGCTTGGAAGTACGCGCTGATCAGTGCATACTTCCAAAACACACGGCGTAATGCAGCGCGTACAGTACGTGCCCCAGTACGCCGTGTGAACGCACCCTTATTCTATATTCTATCTATTCTAATCTTATTTATCCCTGTCCAGAAAACAGAGCCATCATTAGGTCATTACCTACTATTTGTAACCAGACTACATAGAGATCAGAAGCAACTGCAGTAAAATGAGGTTGGTCGTCCTAGCCGTTCAGGAGTTTGACCTATTTATTATCACAGCTAGAAAAGGACAGGATTTTATGTCATTTTTAATTGCCTAGGACTGCCGAAATAAAAAAAAATAAATAAATAAATAAAAAAAAAACTGTAAAAAATTGTCTTCCAGGAGTGCGGATTTTAACAAAACAGCTTCTTTCTGACAGAAGTGTCCCTTTAACAACCATATAATTATTCTATGACCCCAGAGGTGCTGGATTATCAAACATTGTGGATTATACAACAGCCACAGAAAATGGAGAGATCTGCAGTGAGGACACGATGAAACATTCCCGCCAGAGGATCACGACTCCCATCACTGGAGACAAGAATTACTGGATAAAACATCTCCTGCTTCTAGATTCCTCAGACGCCGCACAACAGCAACATCCAATATAGATAAATAACACATTGTATCCACACTAGATACAGAAGCAACAATGTGACCGGTGACACTGGATCCCTATTCTATAGAAGTAACAATGTGACCGGTGACACTGGATCCCTATTCTATAGAAGTAACAACGTGACCGGTGACACTGGATCCCTATTCTATAGAAGTAACAACGTGACCGGTGACACTGGATCCCTATTCTATAGAAGTAACAACGTGACCGGTGACACTGGATCCCTATTCTATAGAAGTAACAACGTGACCGGTGACACTGGATCCCTAGTCTATAGAAGTAACAACGTGACCGGTGACACTGGATCCCTATTCTATAGAAGTAACAACGTGACCGGTGACACTGGATCCCTATTCTATAGAAGTAACAATGAGACCGGTGATACTGGATCCCTATTCTATAGAAGCAACAATGTGACCGTGACACTGGATCCTATTCTATAGATGAAAAAATGTGCGGTGATACTGATCCATTCTATAGAGCACATGTACCGTGACACTGGATCCCTATTCTATAGAGGTAACAATGTGTAATGTGACCGGTGACACTGGATCCCTATTCTATAGAAGTAACAATGTGACCGGTGACACTGGATCCCTATTCTATAGAGTGTAACAACGTGACCGGGTGACACTGGATCCCTATTCTATAGAAGTAACAATGTGACCGGTGACACTGGATCCCTATTCTACAGAAGTAACAACGTGACCGGTGACACTGGATCCCTATTCTATAGAAGTAACAACGTGACCGGTGACACTGGATCCCTATTCTATAGAAGTAACAACGTGACCGGTGACACTGGATCCCTATTCTATAAAGTAACAATGTGACGGTGACACTGGATCCCTATTCTATAGAAGTAACATGTGACCGATGACACTGGATCCCTATTCTATAGAAGTAACAATGTGACCGGTGACACTGGATCCCTATTCTATAGAGGTAACAATGTGACCGGTGACACTGGATCCCTATTCTATAGAGGTAACAATGTGACCGGTGACACTGGATCCCTATTCTATAGAGGTAACAATGTGACCGGTGACACTGGATCCCTATTCTATAGAAGTAACAATGTGACCGGTGACACTGGATCCCTATTCTATAGAAGTAACAATGTGACCGGTGACACTGGATCCCTATTCTATAGAAGTAACAATGTGACCGGTGACACTGGATCCCTATTCTATAGAAGTAACAATGTGACCGGTGACACTGGATCCCTATTCTATAGAAGTAACAATGTGACCGTGACACTGGATCCCTATTCTAAAAAAGTAACAATGTGACCGGTGACACTGGATCCCTTTTCTAAGAAGAAACAATGTAAAGGGTGACACGGGATCCCTATTCTAAGAAGTAAAAAGTGACCGGTGACCGGACCCCAAATTCTATGGGAAGTAACAATTGCCCCGGTGAACGGACCCCCTATTCTAAAAAGGTAAATGTAAAGGGTTTGAAAAGGGAACCCCTATTCTATAAAAGGAAAACAATGTAAAACCGGTGCCCACTTTTCCCATTCTATAGGGGTTTAAAAAGGGGACCGGTAAACACGGGAAACCCCTTTTCTAAAAAATTTAAAAAATTTTCCCGGTGACAATGGAAACCCCTATTCTTTTAGAAGTAACAATGTACCGGTGACACTGGATCCCTATTCTAAAAAAATAACAAGTGCCCGGTGAAAGGGACCCCTATTCTATAAAAAAAACAATGTGAACCGGTCCCACGGACCCCTTTTCCCTAAAGAAGTAACAATTTACGGTGAACGGGACCCCAAATTCTAAGAAGAAACAATGTCCGGTGCCCACTGGACCCCAATTCAAATAAAAGGTAAAAATGTGCCCGGTGACACTGGTTTTCCTATTCTATGAAGTAAACAATTTTCCGTGACACGGGAAACCCCCTATTTATAGAAGTAAAAATGTCCCGGGTAAACCCCCGGGACCCCTTTTTTTCCCTAAAGGAAAACAATGTAAAGGGTGAAACGGGAAACCCTATTTATAAGGTAAAATGTGACCGGTGACAACCGGACCCCTATTCAAAGGGGAAGAAAAACAATTTAAAAGGGGGTTTGGAAAACGGTTCCCCCTATTCTATAGGGGTAACAATGGACCGGTGACACTGGATCCCTTTTTTCAATAAAAATTAAAAAAATGAAACCACTAAGACTCGTCCCCCTCCGCTACAACATGTGACAGGGGGACACGCCCTTTGAAAGACCGGGGACAATCCGCTTTGACCTAAACCCCCAACCCGCACTGAACTGCACCTGTATCTGCAGCAGCACCCGTCTACCCACACCCCACATAACAGGGGGGTTTGGGCAATGACTGGAATCAATGGGCCCCCGGGTCCATTATGCAAAAACCAAAGGGTGTCAGGGGGGGTAAAGCATTTTTAGGCCCCCCCACCTGGTTGGTCACGCCGAGAAAACGGCTCCTCCATACACAACACATCCAGAATCTGCCAGTGCCAACAGCGAGCCCGGCAACCTGCAGCATCCTATACAGGATAATTTGGGCGTCCTAGTGTTGGGGGGCAGCCTGCCCAGGCGGGAAGTGACATGGGGGTGTGAAAACTGGGCAGGGCAGGCGGCACTGATGGAGGTGACACTGGCGGGGCAGGGGGGCCCGGGCTAAGGGCCCAATGGGGGCGGGGGCACGGGATGGGGGAAAAAGGCGGGGGGAGGGGGCCCACTGGCATGGGGGACACGGGAATGGGGAAACCCCGGGGCGGGGCAGGGGTGACACGGGCCGGGGGACCGGCGGGGAAAGGGGGGAAAGGGATGGGGGACCTGAAAGGGGTTGCCCCTGGCGGGGCAGGGGGGTTTTGGCACTGGCCCGGGCAGGTGGGCCCGGGATGGTGGCAATTGGGGGGGAGGGGGTGCACGGGCGGGCAGGGGGTCACGGGCATAGGGGGGAAAACTGGGGGGGGGGCATGGGGGGGGACCGGGGAGGGGGGCACTGGCGGGGGGGGGGTGACCTGGCGGGGCAGGTGGGGGCATTTGGGGGGGCGGGGGGTTGGCACTGGCGGGCAGGGGGGGGGGCACTGGAAAGGGGAAAAGGGGGGGGCCCAAAAAGGGCGGGCAGGGAATAGGGGGCACGGGCGGGGCAGGGGGGGGAAAAGGCTTTGGGACAAGGGGAAACCTGGCGGGGCAGGGGGTGGCACTGGGGGGGCGGGGGTGGCACGGGCCCAAATGGGGCACTGGGGGGGAAGGGGGGCACGGATGGGGGTTTCATTTGGCGGGCAGGGGGGGGCACTGGAAAGGGGCAGGGGGGGCATGGCAGGGCAGGGGGGGGGGCCAAATGGAAGGGGGCACTGGCGGGCGGGGGTTTTACTGGCTGGGCACACGGGCGGGGCGGGGTGGCACGGGGGGGGGGCAGGGGGGGGGCACGGCATAGGGGAAAACTGGCGGCAGGGGGGGGCACGGGTGGGGCAACTGGCGGGGGGGGCACGGATAGGGGACCTGGCGGGGCGCACTGGGGGGGGGCAGGGGGGGGCCACGGCCGGGGGGCACTGATGGAGGGGACACTGGGGGGCGGGGGGGTTGGAACTGGGGCAAAGGGGGACACTGGCGGGGAAATGGCATGGGGAACTGGGAGGGCGGCCCGGGGCAAAGGGGCACTGCGGGGGCACTGGGGGGTCCCGGGGAATGGAGGGGGCCCACTGGTGGGGCAGGGAGGGCACTGGGGGGGCCGGGGGTTTGGCATGGGGGGGTGTCCCCCAGAACCCCCCAAACACAAAAATTTGTCACACTTTGCAGTGAAAGGAAAGCTGCGGCTGCCGCCAGTGCACTGCAGATAAGCAGCGCTGTCACTGGAGGGCTGTCAGGCGGCTGCCCTGCAGCAAGGGAGGCTCCCCCTCCTGCGCCCGCTCATCGGGGAGGGGGAGCGGCCGCTCCGGGGAACACCACCACTAGTTATTTAAAGCAACCACCCGCCGCGCCGCACTACCCGGGGGTTTCCCCCGGACACCCCGCCCTGCTCCCTCCGCGGACACTCCGCTCCCCATCCCGCAGGGGCCCCGGCCCCTTTCCTTTCAATAAAACCGTCCTGGGGGGCCTTTTGCCCTGCTGACCCCGAGGGGGGGAAACCCCCGGGGGTGAGCCCCCCCAAATGCTCCGGGGGGGGCACCAGCCCCCCCAGATCTACCGCCCGTAGCCCCCAATCCCCAAACTG
>JAODAL010020204.1:0-70077 GCA_025379985.1 Phyllomedusa bahiana | reverse complement strand
CCACAATGGGAACTGGTTGCCTTGCAAGTGGGTAAAGGGGCCCCTTTGGAAAAAGCTTGCAAGTGGCCTAGATTACGACGCCAGGGAGGTGGGCCCTATTTGGGAACACCCCTGGAAACTGATTTGGGCCCTGATGGGATACGGGAATGTTTTTCCCCTGTTTTGTATGACCCCGACATGAAAACCCATAGGTTTTTGGGAAAACATTGGGGGGGGGGGCCTTTTTGGGTTGAAAAAAAGGGCTTGGTGTTGGGAGGAAGAAGGGCCAAAAAAAAAAAAAAAATGGTGGGAAACCCACCTGAAACATTTCCCCCTTTTGGGTTTCAGGGTCTTTTTACTTTTTAAAAAGGAAGTAGTCCTGTGGGGGTAACACAGACTGGAGGTAGGACCCGGTTAAAGACACCCGTTTCGGGACAATGGGGTTTGGGGGTTTTAAAAGGGTGCCCTTTTCCTATAACCTTATTAACAGTTTAAAATTTTGTCTTTGTTGCCCCTTACCCAACCCAATAAGAGGGTAGCTTTCATTTAAAACAGTGGGTTAAAAAAATTGAAATTGGGGTTTTTGTTTGGTTTCTAGGGGGCAAAAAAGACAGTTTTCCCAAAAAAGACGGTTTTTTGATAAAAAAAGGGTTTAAAAAATCAGATCTTTCAGAAAATGATTGCTGTTTATAAAAAATGTAGTTTAACTTGTTTGAATTTTTTCAAGTTTTAGGAAAAAGACAAAAACTTCCCCTAAAAATTTTTTTGTAAAGATGAGATGGGCAAACTAAAAAAAAAGTCCCAAAATGATGTGTGTTTTTTAGGATTTTTTAAAACATTTAAACTTTTTCTAAAGTTTTTTTGCTGTATTTGATATTTCAATAAAGTCATCCAGCTTTTCCCTAAAATTAAAGTAACAATATGGACAGTGTGAGATACACTTTAACAGTTTAACGTTGTTGATTTTAAAGAATTTTCCCCGGGTTTTTTAAAAAAGAGCTTTTTTTAGTTAATTTCTTTTGATTTAATTTGACTCACTGTGGCCTAAAGTGTCTTTATTAACTTTATTGAAAGTACATGTATTTTATATAGTGTTTTTCCATTTTTTTTTAAATTATTTATAGGGCCCTTTTAAGGGGGGTTTTTTCTCGGGCACTTTGAATCACTGGCTGACAGGCGTTTTGCATTCAAAATGTCTCCTCGGTTTGGGCCCCTCGGGGGGCCCTTACCCTGAAAAGACCGGAGTTTTGTTATTTTTAAAAACCAATTACAGATAACCATGTTCCTCAGTGCCAGCATTTGGTACCTTTTGTTTCATGCAGCTAATCTTGTTTAATCAAAATTAGCACTCACAGTCATCTGTCTGTGGGATGGGTCATTTATTTGCTCTTGCTAATCAGTTTTTACAGAGGCCCTTTTGGTTGCAGGGTTACTATTGAAAAAACCTCTGTAAAGTGGAGACCTGCTAAATTGTCTATAGCTTTTGGAATAAAGAAAAATTTCTACTGACCAATTTTTTTTTTAGAAAATCCCTTTTTTTAAATGGCCCCCCTTGAAAAGGGTTATGATTGGAGTCAGCCCGTTCTTCACATTCCACAGGGGTGGGAAGGGCCGGGTATGCAGATCCTCTGGGCCCCCGCAATTTGGTAGAGGGTAGGCCCTCGCTGGGGGAAAGCCAAAAAGGGCCCCAGGCAATATATGAAAGGGGTTTGACGGTCCCGGGGGGCATAGCCATAGACTTTAAAGATTTCCCCCAGACAGATTAGGGCAGATAAAATGGCAAAAAACGGGAAAAAAAGGACAGCGAAAGTAGTTATGGGTAACTCGGGGGTTAAACCTGCAAGTAACCGGGTTTTTTAAATTCTGAAAACAGGGGAAACCAGCAGCAAGGTAGGGCTTAGATTTAAGGGGCTGTAGACGGGGGCGGAATTTCCCTTAAATGCCAGGGGTCCCAGGTCACGGGAGGAAAATTTGGGGGCATTTTCCCCCTTTAAAAATAAAAAAAGCAATGCCATGTGCGCACCCAAGGGGGCACCCCATAAGGGGCCGGGGAAAATCCCAAGCGGGGGGGGGGGAGGGGAAGGGGAGCCAAGAAAGGGTGAGTATTTTTGCAGCAGAGGGAGGTAATGGGGACCGCAGCAGCATGCACCGTGACACCCCTTATGTTGAAAGCAAATCTTCATAGTGAGAAAACCCCTTTAAAAACATATGTGTTACTACTACAGTCGAAAGACGGCTAAACTATAGAAGTGATGGCCTTCTGAATAACTTGTACAACCAGTAATTATTTGCTGGATAAGCATGCTAGTCAAAAGGCCATCGTTTCTACAGTGTAGCCGACCACTGTGCTATTCTAATGCAGTGTCATAGTACTTTGTACAGAGTGGCATTCGTTCAGAGGGTGATGGGCGGCTACAGTATAGAAATGTCAGTTGCCCTCGTAGAACCATGCCCCATTAAAATTTTATGGGCTGCCACTAGTCATTCAGCAGACGGTGCTTGATCTTTTGTCCCCACTCCCTCCCCGAACAACACGTCACTCTACACAAAATAGTGTGACTGCATTTGGAAAGGGCGGTGGGCATCTACACTATAGAAGCGAAGGCCTCCTGATAATTTATCTACGGCATGCGCTGTCAGGGGGGGCCCGTCGTTCTTTATTTTTGCTCTCCCCGCAAATGTAAGGGATAATTCCGATAGAACATAAAAAAAACGGGGCTTAAATCCACAAAAGGGGGGCTTGGGGTGCACACTAGGGTGGCTAAAAGTCAGATCTAGTCGTCGGTTCTCCTAGTGCTAATGTTCTAAAACAGGTGACTGTATGTCTATTTGCCAATTTTATTACAAGAACATTGCACAACAATCATAAAAACATAGAATAAAACAAACTAAAACATTAAAACTTCATGTGAAACGCGTAGTCTTTTACCCCTAAGCTAAGTGTTTTTATAAGTTAGTCTATGTTTTATTCTATGTTTTTATGATCGTTGCATGTTCTCTTTTATGCAATGTTCATGTAATAAAAATTTGGGAAATATATGTACATTGGGCCCGTTTTTGAACATTAGCATGGAGAACCCCCATTGACTACATAACTGACTTTTTTACCCAAACCCCCATGCGTCCAAGAGCCCTCTATCCTGTGGGATCTATTCCCAGTTTTTTTTTAGTTTACAAGGGAATTTGACCGACCAGAGGAAATTTTTTTTTGGGAGGGCCCAACTGCACAGGACGTACGACTCCGAGGCTGTTAAAAGCTTTAATGTGTTGTACCAGATCTGTACAAAAACTATAAAGCGAAGCACAGTAATAAAATTTTTCTACAAATAATTGCTTATCACTTCACCAAAGGCCTTCCCCTTATTTTTATTTTTCCTCTTTTCCCCCCACCCCTTTGTTTTTCCCAGTGTTACTTAAGGACCAACAGCATCCTCACTTAAGGCTATATACATAAATAAAAAAATGAAAAAAAACTACTGTATTAAATACTTTTTAATAAAATCTATAAAGGCTCTTTTGGTGTATTTGAGCCAATTAAAAAAAATGAACCAGGAAACCCCCTTTAAATTTTATTTTTAAAAACATATCTGTGACAAATATCTGAAAACGAAGAAGGATAAAGATAGAGATTTGAAACGTATGTTTGTTGGTGAAATGTACATTTCAGGCTGGATTCACACAAGCCGTTTTTTTAATGCAACTTTCTGAGCCGAACACAAGTGAATATGTAAAGAAGGTAAGGGTAAGGGTATGTTTACATGGTTCAGATACGCTAAGGATTTCCAAAGAAAATCCACAGCATGTTTGCTTAAACGTGCACCCAAAAGTGCAGGTTTTGTTGTGGATTTCTCGTGGATTTTTCTATATTGACTTAAATGCCTTTACCCACTAAAGTCAGTGCAGAGAAATCTGCAGTAAAATCAACAATAAATCTGCTAAAAAATCTGATATGGATCTTTAAGTATGGGTTTCAGTAAAAATGCTGTGGATTTTCTCTTCTCGTTTAAACTTACCCTAAAGGATAGACTGATACTATCCTTCTCCTTTAGATTCAGTCATGTGCTTTGCTCTAAAGTATTGCATATGTGATCCCAGTCTTTACTACTTTCATCTTATACACAGTGGCCCTTTACTATCGCTGTCTAAAAGTAGACAATGTAAACCTAGATAAGCAGTCTAAAAATGCACCAGATTTATCAAAGTGGCTCATACTGATTGATAAATTGTTGCAGCTTTAGACGATTTTTTTGGCTTACATTCTACGTCAGAATTTTGGCATAGCATGTCGCAGTGCAGCCACGCCCAGTTTCCAATGTGACCACACCCACTTTTGGTAGACCACTCCCATCTGCCGAGCAGTGTGCAGAAAGTGTCTTGAGTCCATAAAAAACTGGGGGAGATTTATGAATACTGTCTAACTCTTAGGGCATGTTCACATGGCGTATTTGTGGGGTGTAATTTGGCATGTAATTGCGCTTCAGTACGCCCGAATTATGCCCACAAATACGATAATTCATAGCGCTCATTGAGAACTATGGTTCTTCTTACCCAGCGTACAATGCTCACTGGGGACAAGAATTGACATGTCGCTTCTTCCCAGCACTTATAACAAAAGTCAATTGGAGCCGGCTGTCAATGCTTTAGAAGTATGCGCTGGCCATACTTCTAAAGAGGGTCAGTGTGTGAGCAAGTAAAAAATATCATGGCTGCTCAGATTTTCTCCCAGCACTACTTCTTTTCAGTAGGATTTCTAATTTTAAATATTACACCAGAAATATCTATCATAAGTAAAAATATGAAAAACACCCCGGCCAGGCTTCATGATGCATAGTACAGCACTCTTTTAAAACTTGGGTTGTAACATGTACCTTTTCTTTTCTGGATCACTGGTGGGTTTGATGTCAATCAGGTTGTCAATATCTTGAGTGCTAGCAAATCAGTAAAAATACATCATAAAACATAAGATTTTTATTCAGAAAAAAGCAGATGATGCTCACACTTTGTAACTAAATTATGTATAGAAGAGATTTTTCTTATAATCTTTTCAGATATAATAATTACAGTTCTATTCAACACTCAAAAAGAAGACAACATTTTAACCTGTTATGGTCAGGTTCACATTTGCATCTAAAGTTCATTTCAAAGCCTCTGTCACAGGTGAAACCAATCTGTTTCATGCATATAATGGATTCTGTCGACTTTCCATTGTGGTTTGTGTTAAAATTAGTTCAGCATTCAGTGCTATTTTTTCCATCATTTTGACGGAATCTGCAAAAGAGGCTCCAAACGGAACCTCTGACATAGATGTAAACCAGGTCTTACATGGGTGCAAAGCCAGAGGCATGACATGTAGCTCCTAGGCGTCACTGCAGACCCTGTATCAGGGTCCTCTGTCTACCAAATGCCATAATACTGGCCCCATGTGTGACTGTCTCTACATATGCCATCAGGTCAGCATGGTCATTTACTGATAATGGGTGGTGGACACAGATGCTTAGCTGTATGAGGCCCTGAAATAACTTATGACAGCTCACACTATTCCCCCCTTAAATTTTGTACTCTTTTGCAAAGTGATGGGGCAGTAAAATTTCCTTTTTTTGTGCCATAGTTACTTTAATTGCCCTGTAAAATTTTGCTTGGGGTTTTTTTCCATGTGGTTTTTTATCTTTTTTTATACAGTGAGTGCTAAGATCCCTTTTTTATTTTATTTTTTAAAAAAGATCAATCATATATCTTTTTTTTTTTTTAAATGTGCAGACCAATTACCTTCTCTTTATGTGATGGAAAACCCTACTAAGGGGGCTTTTACCAATGCGTTTTGTCGAATTTTTTAACAAAATTTTGAAAATTAAAAACTCCCCTTTTTTTCCCGGGAAAGCTTTTTTCAGTTGTCTAAATTTTTCCCAAAAAAGATTTTAAAGTTTTGCAGTTTAAAAAACAAACTAATTGTTTAACTTTTTTTTTCCAAACAGTTTAGATAACTGAAAGAAGCTTCCCCCTGTGACCAGTGCGAGCCTGGGGGTATTGAACTTTTTTTGCAGTCCATGTAATAGTTCCATATGGCTCAACACTTTATGGGTAGATGTGAAAATCGGGGGACATCGAGGTACAGTATTTTCCCATTTTTTAAAATATTTGGTCAAAAACCCCCGGTTTTGGATCTTGAATACATTTGAAGACACTAGGCATGTTTGTTTAAATGTAGACACTAGTTCATGATTTTAATACAAGAGCGTTACAATTTCCAATGTTAAGGGAATACACTTGTCTGCATAGTACTTTAAATACAATGAATGACGGCATGCAGAATAATTAAAATTTCAAGATACTGGATATTATACATTGTGTCCCTGTAGATGGAAAACATAAAGCAGATTACCTTTTATTGTTGGCACCTTTTGAGGTTGAAATTTCAATGAGATTTTAATATTTTGGGACTTTTTGTTGACAGAAAAAAAGGGCCCCAGTGGTATTGACTTTGGCATTGTATAAGGAAGTGCAGTTATAGAGAGTGTCAGACAGTATACTATAAATCTATGAGTGTCCACCAAAGGAAATGTCATGATATAACTATTGTTGACACAATAGGTAATGATTATTTGTGCACACAGAAACACTGCAGCACTCTAAAATGCGTTTGGATAAAGATGCATACATTTTATTCACATAAAAGGGAAAAATTTGGGGCCAACAGTAGAAATTCCCCATTTTGTACGGGACTTTAAAGTAATTTTTAAGGGAACCTTTTCAGGAGGTTTATGCTACCCTAGTAGGATGTAAAAAACGAGGGGGAAGCTGAAATTTTAAAAATGTATAAAGCATTGGTGCGGCTTACTTGGAATTTTGCTGTCCCATTCTGGGCCAGTTTATAGAAAAAAGTTTTAAAGGAGTTTAGAAAGAGGGAAAAAGGGCGGGAACCAAAATTAAAAGGGGGGAATGGACTTTCTTATTTATGGGGGGAGAGGTTAGAAGAATTGAACTTATTTATTTCTTTAAAAATAAAAGGCTCCGGTTTTTTAAAAAAGTATTTTTAAATGGTCCTAAAAAAAAGTATGGGGAAAAATAATTTTCAGGAAAAGGGCCCCCCAAAAGAAAAGGGGGGAAATTTCCCCTTCGGCTAGAAAAAAAAGGATTAAAATCTCCAGAAAAGAAAAGGTTTTTCACTTTTAAGGGAACTGTTATCAGGGGAAAATGGGGCTGCCTGAGGAGTGGTCCGCGGAACAGTTGCGAGTTTTAAAAAAGGCTTGGGATAACTTTTGAAACTAAAGAAAAATTAAATTTAAGTTTTGTAGCCAGGGAAAATTTTAAGACCCAGTTGATGACAACTCTGGGTTCAGGAATGAAATTTTTCTTAGAGCGGGTTTGGGTTATTGTTTTTATGGGTTTCAAAGAATTCCCCGGGGTATGGAAGCTAGGCTTAAACCCCTTATCACCCTCCCTTCCCCACATTTTCCCCCCCCTTGGTTAAAATTTGATGGATATATTTTCTTTTTTGGGACCGTGGTAACTATGTAACTAGGGAAAGGGCAAAAGTGATTGATAGGTTTTCCTTTAAGAGACAATGGGGGTCCTGCTGATCCTACCTACTTAGGGTGCTTTCACACAGTGCGTTTTTTGACGCTTTTTTTTGTACAGGAAGGCACAGCAATTCAATGCTGTCATTGCTGCAAAAAAAAAACGCTCAAAAAAAAACATAAAAAAGCACCGTTTTGAAAGAAAACCCTTAGGCTAGGGGTTAAACCCCCGGTTTAAAAGTGAACGTATTTCAGTCCGTAATTACGCGCCGGAGTGGGGGCAAATTTATGGGCTGAATACGTCCTAGTAACTACGGTAATCCCAGTTTTTCATACAGGGAAAAATGGATTAGTTCCTTCCCCGCTCGGCGAATTTCGCCGAGGGGGGGATAATTGACATTTTTGAATTACCAGCGGCGTATACGCGGGCCCTGGTAATGCAAGGGCTATGGGCGGCGAGGGTGGCGGGGCCCCCCCCCCTCCCCCCCCCCCCTCCCCCCCCCGGCAACGGCGTAAAATTTCGGGAAGTAAAAAATTTAGACAAAATGAAAGAAAGCTTGTGGGAAAAAAAGGGGAGTTTAATTGCAAATTCCCTTTAAAAATTGACAAAACTGGGATTTTGTAAAAAACTCCTTTGTAGGGTTTTTTTTTCCCTACATTTAAGAGAAGGTAATTGGTTCCCCCAGTCAAAACCGTTGTGAACATAGCCCTTTTTGTTTGGGCAGCTTACCCTGTATTAGTTTGTGTACAAACCAAACTGTCAATCAGTGCATGTGGGTGAAGTCAGCAGGACATTTAGTTTCACTTTCACAGATTTTTGCTGCATTTTACTTAGAACTCAAATCACATAACTCTATAGGGTGGGCCATTTATATGGATACACCCCAAAAAAAAAATTTGGGAAAGGTTTGGGGATTTCAAAATTCCCGTTTGTGGCAAATTAGTTTTATGGGAGGGGGAAAACTTTTCAAGAGGGGGTGTTGACCATGGCGGCCATTTTGAAAATTGGCCATTTTGGACCAACTTTATTTTTTACAATGGGAAAAAGGGTCATGTTAAAAATATCAATCTTATTGAGAAAATTTTTGGTTTTTTAAGTAACTTTAAATTTTTTAATGAGTTATTTACAAATTTATGACCCTTATAAAATGTGTTCAAAATGATGCCCCTTGTGTTGGATTTTCAAAGCAACCATCTTCTCCCACTCTTGACACACTGATAGCAAAAACCACATCAGAAATGCTAGAACAGGCTTCCGGGATCCCTTGTTTCAGATGTGGGACATCTTGTATCTTCACGCATAGACAATTGCCTTCAGATTTAAACCCCCAAAAAATAAAAGTCTAAGGGGGTCAGATCGTGAGACCCTTTGGGGACCCTTCAAAATAGGGCCACGACCCCCAATCCCCAAAAAAAGGGCCCAAAACTAGAGTTTTAAATAGACAGAAAATAGAGAGGATATAAAAACTACAAAAAAAATGTCGCAGCAAAAAAGGAAAATGGCCCCGACATATAATTAAAAGCAAATGTCATCCAAATTTAAAGGGAAGCTTGTAAATTTATATTTACAAAAATTGTGAATCAGCATTTTACAAGGACATCCTCTGAGAGGTACTAATGCATCTTACCTCAATACTGATCTGTATATTTTGAGCTTGTTATGATTATTCAATAGGCTTTGAATTGTAATGGGTCCGTCCCTTTTTAGGTCTGAAAAAAAACTCTAAGGGCTTGTCCCTTGGAAAAGGTTTTTGGTTGGTTTTTCAGACGGTTTACGTTTTAGGAAAAATGTCTGAAAAATGACAAGCAACGCTCCACTTAGGGCTTTAATAGAAAGTCTGTTTAGCAGTCCCCCCTAACGGGGTTTTCCCGGGGTTTTTTTCACTGCCCGGTTTTTCCCGATTGAAAATTTTAAAAAGGGGAAATCAATCTAAACCGCGCAGGGAAAATTGGGGTGAGCGGTTTTCGTCCGGTTTTTGGGGATGAGTTTTTGGGGGGTTTTAGTTTTTTGGGAAAAAAAAGGGGAAAAAAAAAAAGCCCCCCTATAGGTGGGTGTGTTTCTGCAGTTCTTTTGCACTTTTTTAAAACTTTGGGAAAGGGCCCGCCCAAAACACTTCTTGGCTCGGATTTGGGGAAAAGGAGCATTACCAAAGTTCCCAAAGGGATAAAAATTTCATGGACTTTGGGGTGAGCAGACTGATCTCCAAAAGGGGAGTGTCCCGTGGGAAAAGTTTTGATAGGTCTGTAGATTTTTTTCCCCTCATCTTCTATTGGGAAATTTTAACTCTAGTAAGTTAGGTCCCTTTTTTTCCTTTTGCTTTTTTTTTTTCAACCCGTCCCCTGAAGAGATCCATGAAAACAGGATTGAAATATGTAGGAACTTATTTTTTTGGGACTATTTAGGGGTGATTATAGCACCTTTAGGGTTAGGTTACAGATGGGGACGCCCTTGTCAGGGCAATTACCCTGATACCATAGGTAAGGGCAAGCAATTTAGTCCCGTAGGATATACCAGGGTTATTTTTTTGTTGTATTTTTTTCTTTTCAGCCCACACTTTGTTTATACCTATTGTACACAATTTTTTGGTGCCTGTGCTACTCTTATATTATGTATGAATAATTTTTTTAAAATTTCATTGTAAAGGTTTATAAAAAAGGCTCCCCGAGTATCAAATGCTACCTTGCAAAGCTTTTGCTATGCCCCCGGTTTTAGAATTAAAATTTTTTTTAAGATTTTCCCTTTTAGAAATATTGGTTTTTGGGGAGCACTCTTTACTTCATATCTGTAGTGGTGAAATGAAGGCTGGGATGTTCTTGATGTATCTGTGCTCATATGCTTCTGCGCACTTCAGGATAAAGATGGCCTGAAGAAGCCTCTACTGGAGCCAAAATGTCTTCTTGTCTGAAAAATCTTATATGATATTATTCTGAGACAATTGTTATCACTGGAGAGTTGCGCTGTATCTCATTTCTCTTGATATCCATAAAATGTATGAATATTTTCCAAAGCACATTTTGGACTTGGAGTCCCTCCAAAAGGGGCACCCTTTTTGCAAAATCATCTTTCCCCACAACAATTGAAACATGTCATAAAAGAAAATATTCCCAAAATTTTTTGTAAATAAAGGGTTCCCAGTTAGGGGAAATATTAGCACAGGGCAGATTTATTGCCGAAAAAATTTGGGGCTGTCCCATTCATTTAAATAGGGACTGAAAAAAATCTCTGAGTTTGTAGACAGAGCAACCAAATTCAGATACATGGAATTGATTTTTGTAGTAGCAGCTTATGTGCCATACATAAATATACCATAATTATTCAATAGAGACTTTTTTGGGGGGGGGGGGCTGGTAACAAAAAAACAAAAGGGAAAAAATAAAAGTGTTTTTTTGCAATTTTTTCATTGCAGGGGATATTCCCCCTGACTTAAAAAAAAAACATACCTCTGCTTTCTTTCCATGATACTTCTTCTTTCTCCCATGTCTGGAATAACAGGCTTACTGGGGTATGAAGGCCTTAAGCAATAAAATTAGTGACATAATTATATATCAGGCAGCAAGCATGCTGTTCATTTTGTTTACCAATGTTTAATGCTATTGAACCCCATTTCTGTTAGGACAACTTTAAACTTTTGCAAAACACAAAATCAGAATTATAATATGAATAAATGTATGCCACCCAGCATTTAATGTTTTTGGGCACCTTCATGCAATTTTGCATCAAAGCATAACATTTTGTAACAAATGGAGCTATGTCGATTTACACGAGAATTTGGACGAGGAAATCAATGTGGAATCGGCATTGAAATCTATATTAAAATCCTTCGTGTGAACAAACCCTAACAGTCTGATCCAAGAAAAGTTCTGGAGATGGACAACACGTCTTTAAGTCTTGGTTCACATATGCATCAGAGGTTCCATCCAGAACCTCCATTGCATGTTCCATCAGGAATGACGGAAAAAATAGCACAACGAGCTGCACTATTTTTCCGTCTAAATGACAGACACCCCAGCGGAAACCCGACGGACCCATTGTGATTGATAGAGTCCGTCAGGCGCCGTGGGTGTCCATTGTGAAATAGATCCCATGGGGTCTTTTTTCACCTCTGCACCATAGGTTCCGAATGGAACCCCCATGGCAGATGTGAACCAAGCCTAAAGTTCAAGATGTGCAGTTATATTTTATTTTAATCCCCATGGAAAAAACAGAAAGGCTGCGCAGTGAAAAAGATGATAGTAGGAGGATGTTATCATTCTTCATGCTGTCCCTTGCAGATTCTCCCCTCTCTGCACCCTAAGTATTGCACCTAGAATCCTGGTCCTAGACTTTTATATATAATACAGATTTAGATCAAGTCCTTTAATTCTATTTGTGTGAAAGTCATAATTTATTTCCTGCAGCTGCATATAAAAGTAAGTGAACCATCTGGAATCACCTGGATTTCACTATTTATTATTTATTGCTGTTATTATTACTAAAATGTGATCTGATTGTTGTCTAAGTCACAATTATTGTTGTAAATCCATCTGCTGATGCAAGTAACTTTCAGAAGACTTAAAAACTGTACAAACATGTGTCCACCAGACAAGTGTGGTGTTTATTGATTGACACCAGGAATGAAGCCACTGCTTTCTAAAAACATATCGTGGGCCATCTTACAAGACCATATGGATGTTTTGCAGTGCTCCTGATAAAAAATGTTTCATTGAGAGATGAGACTAAAGTGTAACTTTTTAGCACAAGGACACAAGGCTGTATTTTAAAGGGGTTGTCTCACTACATTAATTCATCTCACCTCAGTCCTGTTTTCTTGGTTTCACTTTGAATTCAGGGGCGTGTTTACTGGCTTCCACTAGGCTGCAGTAGAAGCCAGGTTCTGTGGCTATAAATGACCAGCGCTGGCAGCCAAACATTGAGAGATTGAAACGGTCTGTAGCTATAGCGGGCCTGAGGAGCTGATGCAGCTCATACAAGAGGGGATATCTCAGAATAGGTTTGGATACTGTTACGGGGAAAATATTGCAAAGTGACTTGTTTTTGCAAGATCTTTAACATAAAAAGCAAACCTTGTAGTGAGACAACCCCTTTAAGGGAAAAAAAAACACTGCGCCAATACCAAAACCTAATCCCAACTGTTAAGTATCACGGTTTGGGGCTGTTTTACTGCCTTAGGGCTTGGATGCCTTAAGATCAATGAGGAAAGAATGAATTCAATGGTATATCAAAACATCTTAAAGTAGGATGTATGGACAGCAGCTCATGATCACAAGACATTGGATAAAGTAACAAGAAAATGACTCAGAGCTCAGGAGAAAATCAATTAACGAATGGTTATAAAAAAGAATTGCATTTTTGGAATAGTTAAATCAAAGTTGTGACTTTAACAATATTGAGACGCTGTTGCATGACCTGAAAAGGCTGTGCACACAATGCATCTCGGAAATATTGATGAACGGAAACACATTTGCAGGCAGGTCCAAAATTAATTCTGTACATTGTGCAAATTTTATTTGCAACTACAGGTAACATTTTGCAGAGGCTATCAATGCTAAAGAGAGATCAGCAGATTATTAAAATTAGAGTCACTAACTTTTCTCCCTGCAAAGTGGATGTGTACTCAGTAAAAGGGGTGAATTACACACTTTTTCATGTGTTATTATTTTAGATTGTATCTGTCTATAATAACTTAGATAACTTAGATAACTTTTTTGCAACTTCACATCGTTGCCATTTAAAGGTTTAAGTCAAATATGCAACAATTGGCAACTATCATCAAAAATTCAACTTTAAAACTATCTGACGTAATTAAATTACTTAGACAACATTGCCATAATGATCTACCAGGTCTTAAATATCTTTCATGCATCATTGTCTGCTTATTAGGTTCTTGTCTATTGAAGAAGTATTGTCCTGTCTATGTTTTTTTTGCCTCTGGGGAGAGAGCGAAGAAGAGGGACATGAAGAACCCCCAGTTCAAATGATTACTTTCTCTATTTTGTACATAGATTTTTCTTTCTACCTTTGGCATATCACTCAGAGACCCACGAGTTGCACAGCTCATCCCTGTGATGAACAGTTAGTGATTGATAATTAGAATTGCTAGAATTATTTTATGATTATGACGTTTTAAGGAAATTCAAATTTTACATTATACTAAAGGCGGCTAGCGTGTTCTCCACACTCAAATAAGGTGAACATATGACCAGGAAGGAAGACCTACGTATAATATATATTTGAAAATAAAATTTACCTACCGGTCATCAGTTTTGGCAATAGGTGATCTTGGAGGCAACTTTGGCTTTTCATCAACATTTTGAAGCCTAACAAAAGTGATAACACTCATATATCACTTTTTATATATTATAATAATAATAGTTACATGGTCAAGTAAGAAAATGTAAGTAAAACTAAGGGGGACATGTATGAAAACTGTGTAGGTCTACAACCTGGACAGTTGTCAAGTGACTAACTTTGATGAATACACAGAAGCTATAAATGTAGGCATTATACCTGGGGGGAAGTGGGTGGGCTTGGCTCAGTCTTTTCAAACCTAAAAAAAAAAGAAATTGATTTAATATATCTCATACAAAATGTATTTCTCATCCTAATTGAATGCAATCCACCAGTAGTGGCTTTGTTTGCATTTGACAATTAGCAATGTATTGCTTACGACAGTGACATTGTAGATCATGTACTGAGTGTGCAATTCAAAGGGTGAGCGGTTACCATAGCAACAGACAAAATGTAAATGTCTATTGCTTTCAGTGAACGGTGAAGATTAACACGGCTGAGGAAATATTAACCAACAAATTTCTTCACTTGGTCCACTGGCATCTTACTGTATGCTCAATGACTAGACCACACCTGTTTAAGGTCTACGGTATGTACTATAAGTACTATTTATTATCATCACATCAATGGAAACATTTACACTGGGCTGCATTATAACACAGATCAATCCTCATGTGATAGAAAAAGACCCCTAGATACCATATCACAATGTTTTGATGGCCAGAGCCCATAGAGCACATACAAGGGCACAGATACTATGGCAACTGTACCAGAATCCTGGCGTGATTTGTGGCAAAATACTGGTATACATGCTTTACATCATATTTATTAGGTATACCTACAAAAACACACATAATAAGAGTAAAAAGGATATTTTTCACTAAATCACATTAAAATACAATTTGAACACAAATAGTAAATATATAATGCACATAATAGCCCCATATAGATAGTATGCATGTGGAAATATCCCAAAATACCTATTAAGGAGCATTAAAGCATAACATAAACCCATATAAAGTCCCCAAAACTGCCTAAAAAGGCTACAGACCATAACACATACATGTATGTGATGCACGTATTCTGGTCCGTTTCCTTTGCTGCCTTTATATGTTTTATGTACATGGCATTTCTTTACTATTATTTATGTAGCCAGTTTTGAGCACCTTATGTGGGTTTATGTTATACTTCAATGCACCTTATTTGACCCATTAGGATATTTCCATATACATAGTATATAGTACATAGTAAATACTTACTACATGGGAGTTATCATGTGCTATATGTATTTCATTATCACTTGTGTTTTATTTGTACTTAAAGGAGATGATGACCATCCGTTTACTGTAAATGTCCCATCGGTTGACATTTATCACTGTACGGATGTTCTGAAACGTCTGTGCAGAGATCACAGCTGCATAATAATTGTGTGAGTGCAGAGCTGGCTATCAGCATTAGCCGAGCTCTTCACTTAGAAGGCAGGGACGAATTATTACCATCCCTGTCTTCTCAATCACTGTATAGACAGTGATTAACAATCAAAATATATAGAGAATAGCTAGCTCCCCGACGCCTGCGATCAGAGACCTAATTTAAGGCACTCTGTAAAAGAAAGCAGTTAAAGGGGTTATGTCACTAAAGATATTGAAAGCATATCATTAGGATAAGCCATTAATATCTAACAGGTCTGGGTCCCACTGCTGGGAACCACATCTATCTCCAGAAAGAGCCCCAAATCCTTTTCGTTCTGAATGGAGAGGAGGTCGGTACTCTCCCAGATCCTAGCAATATGCCATCAATGCAGGTTCGGACTGGCCCACAAGGGAATAAGGGAAACCACCAGTGGGCTCCTCATCATGGTAGTTGTTTCTTAATAGCAAATATATCCTCAGAAGAGGCAAAATAAGCATAGAAAGAGAGACAAAAAGCAAGATGCAGAGTAAACAAGATATGTACAATTATTTACAGTATCTCTGGGGTGGGCCCATAGAATAAACTCCACTGGTGGGCCCAGAAACAGTTCAACTGGTGGGCCCCTAGAGTTAACTCCACCTGTGGGCCCTAGACACCCCAAGTCTGACAGTGCATTAATGTCTGTAGTGAGACAACCCCTTTTAACTAAAACATATAAAACCCCTTTCAAGTCACCGTCTAATGATAACTGAAGTTAAGAACATCACTGCCATGCCCTCTCTAAATTTCTCTGATATGCTATGGTATTATTGCTACTGTATTATTTTCATGCATTCCTTCACATTCAGTGCATAGCTATTTATACAATTAGTACATACATTGGATCTCTAATATCTCATCCATAGACACTGCCAGCAATATTTATGTATTGAGGGACCACATTTTCCATGTATGGAGACCAGTGTTTTCAATAAAGCAACTAGTATGTTCTTTCCATGTTCTTCTAACTAATTTCAATACCAAGTACGGGTACCTCATTTTTACTTATATAATCCTGTTTATATTTTATTATTACAACTTAGTGAACACCACGTTGTTCCTTCTAGATTGCCTCCATAGGGAAGGCTTTAATAATCATGGTTTATGATGTTTTGGATATTAGCTAAGAAGCAAAAATCAGGTTGATCAATTTAGGGAAAGGTATTTCCAAGCTTACTACAGCAGCAATCTTACTATTTGAAGGGTAAAAACGTTATAATATTTTGTGCACAAATTATAACTATGTTTGATATTATTTCAGTTACATTTGTTATTTAATTAAAACAGTCATTTTAGACTTATCGATTATTTAAAGGGGTTACCCAGATAATATTTTTTTATGTTTTAAAAACAAGTATACTCCTCTTTCCTTTCACCTTGGATCCAGCATGATGCCGTTGTCCCTCCTTACTGATCTTCTATTTTTTTACAGTCCCTTGTCTAACAGAAAGTCACTTCTGCAGCTGCTGACTGGCTGTAGTGGTAACATATCATTGGCCGGCATCACCGTTCAGAAGAAAATGCTCCAAACAGTGATGTCAGCCAATGACGTGTGACTGTGTATGCAATCAGCAGCTGCAGCAGTGACGTCCTGTTCAACAGAAGACCAGAAAGAAAGAACAGAAGACCAGCAGAGAGTGATGACCGTGAAGTGCTGGATCCGAGGTTAGAGGAAAGGGAAGTATGAGGTTTTTTATTTAAAACATCAGCAATATCCTATTAAAACCATAAACGATTACCTGGACAACACCTCAAGCAACTATGGTTCAGTACTTACACTCTGAAAACATAGAGTATAGGAGTATTCCCATCCACAAAAATATAGCTTTTTTTGAAACACTACAAACTTACTGTACCTTGATCTGGCACTGTCAACAAAGCTGGCTCTTGGTTGTTTGTCTGCTGTCCTTGTATCCGAGGAGAAGATAGTGCTAATAGATAAGATGATAGGTTTATAACAAATGGTATGGATTGTTTTAGAACTGAATTCTTGCATCTGTCATTATAATAACCAACATCTCTTACCCAACAATTTAACACAAGCCCTCAATAATAAGCTCTTTTTAGCCATAATGCATAAGTCACCAAATGACCAGGTCTTCTCTACTTACAAAAGACCGGGAACACAATAATAATGCACTTGGGGTAACAAAGCATTATGTAAATGGACAAATCAGGAACTTCTGTTTGGACAATTTCTTATTAATAAATCAGTACCTAGTCATGATGTGTGGGGCAGTGATATAATACAATTAAATGGAAAGTGACATACTGCTGCTCTCACTGTTTGTAATATTCTCAAGTATAATTTAACGTTATCACTATTCCCTTCTTTGCATCCATCAATATCTCACTCCCACTCAATGTGCTAATGAGATTATTGTCCTTAAAACTTCCTGCAAAGTAAAAATGACATTATAAAACAGTACTTACATTTTTTGCCCATCTAGTTTGCCTGGTACTACCCTGTAGAGAAGTAATGGACGAGCATGATTATTTGATAGACATTGTTACTGTATAATTTGTTTGGAATCTTTGTATTAAAGGCTATATATTAGCTCTTATTGAGGGCCCATCATTATTACAAACAACAAACGTGAATGGTGTAATATAAAAAACATGCAGCATTAGTTAGTCATTAGGCTACAATTTGTCTCTCTCATAAGAATATCTTAAAGGGAATCTGTCACCAATTTTTTTTTTTTTACTAATTAAAACAAGACACTGATACATATTCTTTTCTTCTTAGCCGTTTTTATTTTCTGAATGTAGATTTCTCAATTCTGTTATTTGTATGTGATTGTGGGGACAGCCTTCCTGTTTGCACTGCTTTAACAGCATTTAGAGATATGCTTTACAGCAACTTCATGGATATAGAAGCCTGTGAACTGCATCAGTCCTTTTGACTTTTATAGGAGAGTTTTCTACGCATGCTCTGTAACCTGGGAAGAAGTCAGTATGCAGGGAGGGGGAGAAGGTAAACTGTGACTACCTAGTGACCTATTGTGACTGGAGGAACCTGTGGTATCTATTCACATTGGTGTCAGCTCTCAGTTTGACCCAACTTGTACTGATCATGAGCAGACACTGAGAGTCTATCACAGGAAGTGTCAGACTATTATTGGGCCTAGTGGCCAAAGTGAAAACTGTAGGACTTAAGAATCATTAAAAAAAAATATTGATAAGTGATATATAAAAAAAAAAACTGAAATTCTAAAAAAAAGTGTTTAACATAAAAACACGAGTTACACAATGAGTATTTTTTGATGACACATTCCCTTTTAAGGGGTGATTCCACAAAGCAAAGTCTAGTGACATGGTTGGCTCTCGGCTAGCTGAATGCTGACCATGTATGAGTATAAGTAGGGCAGCGCTTGTGGTCATTCTCATCATTCACTTCTATGGGAGTTCCGAATATAGTGTGTGCACTAGACTTTATTTGGGAGTTCTGATAGCAGTTAATGAGGAGGATGGCCGCAAGCACTGCCATCCTCTTTCTTATGCACGGTTGGCTCGCAGCTACCTGACAGCCAATCATGCCACTAAACTTTGTTATTGTGCATGCTAAGCCTACTCCTACTAGGAAACATTCAATATTAAACACCTGAAATTATGATAATGATATCATTTGATTTATTAATTTACATGAAATGCCAAAACACTATGGCCATGTTCACACGGCTTAAAATGGGCCGTATTTCGGTCCGTAATTACGCGCCGAAGTGCGCCAATTACGGGCCGAAAATGGCCCATTCATTACGGTAATTCACAGTTCTCATAGAGAACTATGGATTACTTCTCCTCTCGCCGCCCGGCGAAGCCGCCAGGCGGGGAGATAATTCACATGTCACCGCTAGCAGTGATTGTTTATGGGCCGGCGAAGTGCCAGCTCCCCGCTCACTCCCCCCGCTCCGCCCCCCCCCGTCCACACGGGGTAATTGCGGGGCGAAATTACGCCCCGCAGTTAAGCCGTGTGAACATAGCCTTACAGTCCAAACTAAGAAGTCATGTCCATATAAGGATTGAAATTATAAACACACAATCGAGATCCAAGACATATTACACTGAAAATAACCATACATTTTAGACATGTTGCTGGCATTCTGCTTATCACTAATGACTTTTTCAAGCATTATTGTTGCTTTGACCGATGGCACAAATCTTAAATGGAACCAAATAGTAATCATATTTTCATCTTGAATCCGAATAACATGCACCCGGGGGAAAGGCACAATGTGGTGATATTCCCTGAAATAAACGATCTTTTCAACCCTTTTTTGAGTGAATGGTACTGAGATGCAGTGCAAGGTATAGCCATAAACAATAAGGCCTTTTGCGGATTGGCGAGGGGCACTTTAAGCTATTGTACATATGAAATGGTGTAGAAGATAATTGTAATAACACTCATTGCAGTAAACCCTCGAAATCTGGTGAATTTGGGCAGATAACAATGGCCATGTGTCTGTTGGTAACGGTGTCCTTCAATACACCTGTTGAGCCATTTTCAATTAACAGAATTCAATTTGTCCTACCATAACCATATTCATAGAAACAATGGGCAACATGTATGTTTTTTAATGCCCAGATGACATTTTTTTTTTGAGCGCATTAGTAGTGTAGAATGTGCCTGAATCTATTAGGGTATGTTCACACAATGTACTACAGAGCGTACATCATGTCTTTCGGGAGCTCACGCTAATATGTGCGTACTCACGCGGAGCAGGGGGGGGGGGGCGGTAGCCCACGATGTATTGTACGAGTGGGCAGAGGAGGTGAAATCCATGAGAACTATGGATTACCGTAATTTCGGCACTCATCTCGCCCGTATTAGAGCATAAATACGCGGCGAAATGCTTGCTGAAATTACGCCGTGTGAATATATCCTTAACCTGTTCTACTGCTGATCATAGATTTAGCACTTTCTAGTTACAAAACGACACTTCTGGCTCAGGTAAATCACTTTTAAAGTGGTCTACCTGTTCCAGCAGTAATGTGCCTGAATTCGCCGTACTATAACTATAAATGTGTAATTTCGTACGACACGCCCCCAGCTCTCCCACCGATCTATTTTAGCACTGAATTTGTGATGAATCTGTGTATAAACTGTACATGAAGGTGCATGATTTACATCTACTTTTAAGTCCCCAACATGGTGTTTAGCAATTATTATTCAACCTGTTATTGTCCTTACTGTCTAGTCTCAGGTGTTGTTGTAGTCGTGGTAATGGTGCTGCTCTTGTTTGATGGAGTCCAGGACTTTCTATATGTGAAACAAAACATTTGTTATGAATTATATATAATTCCATTATTCTGAATACTGCAACTAAATTAGTATTTTGGTTTGCTTTTAATGCTTATAGTTAAGAATGATTATAACATGTATTTATGAAATAAGAAAATAAAAGATGTCCCTCAGTGTACTAACAGACTTCTTGCTGCTTAAGTTTAATCTACACGCAATGTCATTCAAAGGGATTAATAATAATTACAGTACATTCCCTTTTTCTTACAAAGTAAAAAAAAAATGACATTCACCACTTCTGAAACATCCGAAAGGTCTACAAGTGACGTTCCTGGATGTCCTTGCAAAGTCAGCAGCTGCAGAATTGAAGAGACAGCTGTCAGAAACAGTGAGGCTTTCTAGAGAGAAAGCAGGGATATATTATTACTATCCCTGCCTTTCTGATTACTGTTTAAATACTAGTGCATCTCAAAAAATTTGAACATCATCGAAAGTTAATTTAAGTCAAATAGAGAAGACCATATATTGTATAGACTCATTTACACTGAACAATATATTTCAGGCATTTATTTTAATGTGGATGATTGTGGATTACAGCTAATGAAAACCTAAAATTCAGTATATCAGAAAATTTGTATAATGTGAAAAAGGTCAATATTGTTGACTCATGGGGCCCAACCTAGGGGCAAAAAGTGAGTTTTAGACGTAAACAGTTTCATACATGTGGCCCATGGTGTCACACGCAAAGGTTTCCAAAGCTTTTAAGAGGTCCCTCAGTCTGGTTCAGCAGGCTACACAATCGTGGGAAAGACTGTTGACTTGAGAGTCATCCAGAGAACCATCATTGTCAGTCTCTACAATGAGGATAAGGCAAAAGGGGGTATTGATAAAGAAGCTGGCTGTTCACAGAGAGCTGTATCAAAGCATCTTAATGGAAAGTTGTGTGAAAGAAAAAAATGTAGTGGAAAAAAGGTGCACAAGCATCCAGGATAACCACAGCCTTGATAGGATTGTCAAGAAAAGCCATTCAGGAATTTGAAGAGATTCACAAGTGGACTGTGGCAGAAGTCAGTGCTTCAAGAGCCACCACACACAGAATTATCCGGGACAATGAATACAATTGTCTCATTCCTTGTGTCAAGTCACTCATGATCTGGAGACATCGTTAGAAGCATCTTACCTGGGCTAAAGAGAAAAAAAGAGTGAACTGATTCAGTGTCCAACGTCCGGTTTTCAGATGAAAGTAAATTTTGCATTTCATTTGGAAATCAAGGATCAGTGATGTTTTGAGGAGTCTTGTTGTTTTCTAGTGTTGGCTCAATGTGTTATATCAAGTCCAAGGTCAGCACAGCCATCTACCAGGAAATTTTAGAGCACTTCATGCTTCCCTCTGTCGACAAGCTTTATGGAGATGCTGATTTCATTTTCCAACAGGATTTGGCATCTGCCCACACTGCCAAAAGTACCAATACCTGGTTTAATAGCTATGGTATCACTGTGCTTAATTGACCAGCAAACTCACCTGATGTAAACGCCAAAGAGAATCTAAGGGGTATTAAGGGTGCTATCAAGGCAACCTGTGCTTCCATAACACATCAGCAGTGCCACAGGCTGATCGCTTCCATGCTACGCTGTATTGCAGTATTTTATGCAAAAGGAATCCCCACAAAATATTGAGTGCATATTGTACATAAAAAACATACAAAAATGGGACATTACTTACTCAAAAAAACACTACAAGGGCCATATTTACAGTTCAGAGCTTGGACTAGACTGGACCCAGTAGCAGGCAACTCTGGCCCATATGCTACTTGGGAAAAATAAGCAGGTGCAGCTAATTGCTGAGCAGCAGGTCACACACCCTACTAATAAGGGAAAAATACCAATAGAACAACTACTCACATACCCTTCATGCATGAGGGGGGATAGCTAATAGTATGGGCGTCTCTAATAGGTTGTAAGCCAGCATGGTGCACCACACATCTGTATTTATGGCACCCTACTGTATTGCCTTATTTATATGCAATTGTAGTACCAGCAACTACCCCCTTATTCATGTAGGGTAGGGGAATGGTTGTTCTATTGGTATTTTTGCATTTGTGCAATCTCCCCATGTATTATACTGTGGCCTTTCTGCATGCTGGTGTGAACAAGTATTAAGTTAATGTGCAGCTTTTTATCAACCTAATTGTTCCCCTAGCGGTGGGGTGTTTGAGCTGCTGCTTAGCAATTAGCTGCACTTGCTTACTTTTCCCAAGTAGCATATGAGCCAGAGTTGCCTGCTACTGGGTCCAGTTTAGTCCTGTCATTGAGCTGTAGATATGGCCCTTGTAGTGTTTTTTCATATTGTACATACCTTCCAGTGAGCCAACACAATTAGTTTCATACACTATTCTAATTTTCCAATATACTGAATTTTGGATCTTCATTAGTTGTAAGCCATAATCATCCACATTAAAAGAAATAAATACTGGAAATATATCGCTCTGTAAGTAATGAGTCAATACTATAAATTAGTTTTTCTATTTGACTTCAATTATGGACAAAATGTAAATTTTCAACGGTATTCTAATTTTATGAGAAGCACTAGTAATGTAGCAGGCAGCCTTTAGGTTTACTTCTGTCTCCAGTGACCATGTCTTCAGCAGGGGTGGATAACTGCAGGAGTCTAGAAAGCACTACATTTATGACAGTAGCTCATGCTGTATGATAAGTTCAGCACATTTTAGACACTGATGTATAGTGTTACACCACCTAATTCCCTTTTTTACATCAGTTTTTTATACAATAATTGCACAGTGTCACATTTAAAGCCATGCACTTTCCTCCTTGCCATGCCCCCTTGTCAAGCGAGGTACCAAAAATGTAAAAGACAAATATTAAAAGTAGTAAAAGGCATGTACACCATGTATTTGGCAATTTATACCAAAATTGTGGTGCATTTGAATTTGTTTAAATTCACAACTTTGAAAATTAACTGCAGATTTAAAAGCAAGCTGCAGCAAAATTTTACAAATTGCTCTTTGTTTTGGATTTCTTGCACTTTTGACTTTCCTGTTAGTGGTGAAAATAAGCAATAAATATGCAATGTTTCCGCAATATAATTTGTTTTACAATCAATACTGCAAATCAACTTCTTTGGGGATTCCATGCAAGTTTTCCCCACAGCATGTGGATGAGATTTTTTTAAAATCTTACTTACTTTACTTCTAAATATGCTGTAGGTTATCTGCCCAACACCGGGACAGAAAACTCACAGCAGATCCAACCCATATGAACATAATCTTATTGTCACCTTAAAATTAAAAGAATCTATTTCTAAACTAAAGACAATAGCAATACAGATTACACAAATACTAAATTCATTCATGCTTGTTCTATAATTTAGGAGTACGATGTTAAGAATAAAGCCAAAGTAAGCAATGCTTGCCCAGCACAAACAGTGATTCATACAATTGTTCATTATAAAAATAATCCAAACAGAGGATTCCCAGAGATGCAGTTTCATCACATGATTACAATCTAATAAATTTAGCTAAGCATTGTGAGTGTGTTTTATTAAAGAGTGACATGTCATGGTCACACTGAAAGGGCATGTGAGATCCTGAGCTCATCACAAACTGAACAAACATAAAAATAGAATAAAATATGAATATATACAACAAATATATGTAATAAAATAACATTTAAAATTTTATAATGATAAATATAGACGCAATCTCACTATACATTTTATTACATTTCACATAGATGCTATACTTTTTTTTTCTATGAGCTTTGTAGTTTCATAAGCAATTAGGTAGTGTCTCCAAGAATATATTTTACATCAAGCCCCAAAAACTCATGTTACTCCCCCAAACAATCAAGGTAACTATTATAAGTGAATATTCAGTCTTTAAAACAAGTTATTTTCAGGTTAAAAAAATATGCAGCTTAATTTGTCAGTTCTTAGCCTTTAGAGCAATTGTTTCATTTGTCTTTAAAGTTAAATGGCAAGATTTTGTCCACTTGCAACCAGCAGAAGGAATGTAGGAGTGCATCCACACGGCAGTATGCAAATTCCAGCTGGATTTTGACATCGTTTCAGTGGTTTTGAGGGACAGTTCTGTCCACAGTTTGCGGATCAACCACTGACATTCATGTACTGCCCAAAAACTGGGCAGAAGAATGAACAAGTTTTTTGGAACGCTGGCAGTGTAAAAAACGATCTGGCAGAAAATCTGTTCAACGGGGATTGCTGAACGGATTTTCTTCTAAAGTCTATCAGGATGTTTGACAGTCTGTTTACAGACAGTTTTCGAATCCGAAAACCGTCTGTAAATCCGACCGGAAATCCTGCGGTGGGGACAAGCCCTAAGAGCTCACAGTATATAGTTTGCATGCTGAATTCAATAATAAACTAAGAAGCAGTGAGCTCCCTCTAGTGATAGCTTTAGGCAGCTAGAATGTTGTCATTTATGTAATGCAGGAAATGTGAGGCTTTATATTAGCAAAATAGAGCTAAAACTATAATAAAAGTATATTATGAAATTAAGTAGCACAGAATTTTAGACCTCATAGTTAAAAAAAAAGTATATTTTTAAGGGTTGAAAATTTACTTTAATGTGAAGTGCTAGAAGTACTGACTCTGAGCACTTACTATTTCATCGTCGTTGAAGGGAAATGCTGATGATTTATAACTTAGTGAAAAACTGATAAGGATAATAAAAGATTAATTGAGCCTTGAATTAGAACTAGGGATCAGCTACTTATTGGATGCCTGTGTGATGTATCAGTTTCCATTCTGTGAGACTGTCTCCTACAAGACACTTTTTGGCCCATATTTGTGGAAAAAATGTCAGCTATATAATAGTTCATGTCTATATTTCATACTGTCTTTGGAACCAATGATAACAACTTAGTTTCCTAGATTTACTATAGATTAAATTTAACCAAAACAGGCATACAGGATTGATGTCCTGGGAATAGTGTCAAGGACAGATGGAGTTAGAGGGAAACTAGGAACTAGCAATGTGAAGCAGAAATAATTCTGGTAATATTTTCACACATCTTTGCAATAATATCATATCCAGGAAACAAAAGGATCAAATCAAACTCTGTATAATTTGTATCCATAGAGTTATCCTTAAATCAACAATGAAAGCTAACAGACAGAAGAGACTGTCAATGCTCAGATATAAGAGGTCGTTCTCATCTATTATTTTATGGAGGAGCAGCCATAGTTAGAAGCATGGGAAGTACAAGAGCACAATTCCATAAAACTGTAACACATATTTTTGCTAATCTAAAATGGCTTAAAGCGAAGTCCAGTTTATTTAAAATTGAAATAATAAGGTAGTGCTGCCCCATAAAAAAAATATCTACCTCCTCATCTCCATCGCAGTGCTGGCCCTCCGAAGTCTCTCCCTGGTCTTCTGTTTTCTTCCTGTCTCCAGATGAACGGGATGTCAACGCTGCAGCCAGTGCCAGTCAGTTATATCACCATTCAAATATGTTCACTTCTGAACTGTGACGTAAGGGAGTGGCATGTGACTGCTGCAGCCAATCAGTGACTGCAGTGGTGATATCCCATTCCACCAGAGAACAATAATATTTCATCTGTAAATAAACTGGACAACCCCTTTGAAGGTCTTTGATAGTGATGGTCTAGCCTTTGAGTAGCTGCTTGAAGGGGAAGTGGCTTCACAAAGCACTGTGTCTCTTTTATTGTTTAACTGCATACAGTTTATTGGCTGTATGTGGTATTGTAGGTATCCACCTGGATAGTAAACCAGATAGGGAAAAAATACTTAAAAAATAACTTTTAATAGATATACCACTAAAATCTTACACAAGGCCAACAAAAACAAACAAAAAGTGCACTACCAAAAGCACCCTACAATATCTGCAAGATACCCTAACCTACCCGAATGCGGGATGATCGTCCCAATAAGGACGCTCCCGTCCGGAACCTAACCCGTATGCTAATCTGACCCTAAAAACCCCTGTCCCAACATGTTTCAACCTTCCCCAGATATCACCAAGATTTCCTCAGGGGACTTATTTTAAGGGGAAAACACAAGGGGTATACACAATAATATAGCAAGGGTATAAATGAAAATATATTTAAAGGAATACAGGCAATACTATGACACGGGTATAGGCAGGAATGTGGTGAATACACAACTTAAAACAATAACCACATGCCCAAAAAGTGAAAAGTGCACACAAACATTAAAATACACAGCAACAGTCTGTACAATGACACATTTAGAGTGTGAGATAGATCTATAATAATCCCAAACAGATGATTAGACTAGTGGACTAAAAGCCTATCCACTTAATATAGAGTCAGGCATTCATACCAAAGAGGGAAGTATCCACCAGTGTATGAGTGTCTCAATAGCAAGACAACCCTCACATTCCATATATACAAAGACACCTTACCAGTCAGCGGCAATATCGCCTACAGAGGACCGGTTGTCTCAAAAGTGGATAGTGGAACACCTACTCATCCATCTAGGAACGTTCGGTGATGGCGGTCAATACCGCTAACACCCAGGGTACAAGGGCGCGACTCAGCAGCTGCAGCTTAGAGTGTGGTACGCGTGGGGCCGGGCTGGCTCGGACGCGACAGTGTCGGTGACGTGCGCAGGTTTTCCTAGCGCAGTGAGTCGCACCCTTGTACCCTGGGTGTTAGCGGTATTGACCGCCATCACCGAACGTTCCTAGATGGATGAGTAGGTGTTCCACTATCCACTTTTGAGACAACCGGTCCTCTGTAGGCGATATTGCCGCTGACTGGTAAGGTGTCTTTGTATATATGGAATGTGAGGGTTGTCTTGCTATTGAGACACTCATACACTGGTGGATACTTCCCTCTTTGGTATGAATGCCTGACTCTATTAAGTGGATAGGCTTTTAGTCCACTAGTCTAATCATCTGTTTGGGATTATTATAGATCTATCTCACACTCTAAATGTGTCATTGTACAGACTGTAGCTGTCTATTTTAATGTTTGTGTGCACTTTTCACTTTTTGAGCATGTGGTTATTGTTTTAAGTTGTGTATTCACCACATTCCTGCCTATACCCGTGTCATAGTATTGCCTGTATTCCTTTAAATGTATTTTCATTTATACCCTTGCTATATTATTGTGTATACCCCTTGTGTTTTCCCCTTAAAATAAGTCCCCTGAGGAAATCTTGGTGATATCTGGGGAAGTTTGAAACATGTTGGGACAGGGGTTTTTAGGGTCAGATTAGCGTAAAGGTTAGGTTCCCGACGGCAGAGTCCTTATTGGGACGATCATCCCGTATTCGGGTAGGTTAGGGTATCTTGCAGATATTGTAGGGTGCTTTTGGTAGTGCACTTTTTGTTTGTTTTTGTTGGCCTTGTGTAAGATTTTAGTGGTATATCTATTAAAAGTTATTTTTTAAGTATTTTTTCCCTATCTGGTTTAGAATTTCTGAAATTAGGGGGCGGTGCTAACCCTTTTATGATTCTTTGGGTTATTCTGCTGTTGTTATCCACCTGAATAGGACTGAGCTGAAAAGAGCAGTGATGAATGTTAAAAAACTAAGCTCAGAGAACAATTGCATAGTTTTTTTTTTTATTCTTCTCCACTTTTACATCAATTTTAGAACAATTTTCAGTACATTGGGGCACATTTACAATGGCAATTTGCACCAAAATACCACATTTTATGCTACATTTATTATATATTTTAAACAGTTAGTTTGACAAAAGGGTTGTGGCTTCATCCAAAGGATGTGGTTTTGGGGATGGATGCATGGCTTCACATACACCTACATTTTGATGCAATTAGTAGTATAAAGTAAGCCAACTAATTGTAGGTGTTAGCATGGACTGGACAGTCTAAACATGCATCGGATAAACCTGGGGCATTTTTAGACTGCCTCTTCTAAGTATTGGCAAATATTAATAAATCTTCCCTATTATATGGTTCATTAAACAGTAATGATAAAAATTACAAATTGTCCCACAAAAAACAAGCCCTCATATGGATGTGTGAATAGAAAAGTAAAACAAAGGTTATGGCTCAAGAAAAGGATGAAAACACAAAAATCACCAAAAATTATATATTAATTGATGTGCAATAAATAAGCTGATTACATGTCTAATTACACACATTTTCAGGGACCTTTTAACAAGGTCCTTCAGGGAAACTAAGTAATTAGTGCTTATTGAAATTGTCTGTCTTTGTAGTGCATAGACTTGGTAATTCAGATGTTCTCTGCTCCCGCTTATTAGGAGGGGCAGCTTCCTATTAATTCAACATGTCATTAGGTTTTGCAAAAATGAGTTTTCTAAACAAGACAACTCCTTTAATAGTATTGCTATTCACCACTATTCTTTAAAATAAAAGATTGTGCTTTTCACCACTATTCTTTAAAATTAAAGCTTATGCTTTTTTGAGAAAATTTTCCCAAGGAAACCTTTTTTCTCTTTTAGGTCTGTATTGGCTTTCTACCATCTTCAATTGTAACTGTGAAACTTTCTTACCTTGGCTGAGAGGTTTTTACTTTTTACCAGCATGTAGTGTAGCCTATGCTACTTATATTTATTGTGCCCTATGTAATTTAATATACGTAACCAGGACTGGGACAAAGTATTCTGGTGCTTAAGGCAAATATAGTGCACCCCCTCCCTCCCATGGAAAATTCAGCCCACTACATGCCTCCTTTTCTGCCTGGAATAAAGTGGCACCCTAAGAGCTTGTCCCCACTGCACCGGTTTGTGGCCGGTTTTTCAGACGGTTTGAGGTTTTGCAAACCGTCTGAAGAAACGGCCGTAAACTTTTGCATGGGGCTCTATGGAAAACCCATTTTTCAAAACGCCGGCCGCAAGGAAAACATTGTTGATGTTCATTCTTCTGTCCGATTTTTGGACGGTTTATGAACATCTCAATGTTAAGGGGGAGGGCTTTTCTCCGCTAATCGCGTGCATGACACACAAACCGGACAAATACTGGTATTTGTCCTGTGCCGTGGGGATGAGCCCTAAGACTATCCTTCGTCCCGGCCCTGTATGTAACTGGTAACATATAACAAAATGTGAAGTCCTTAGTAACGACCTCTTTGCATGTTCTGTTTTAGAAGTGAAGTATTGATATAAGTGCAGGGGAGTAAGGGAGTAATAGTAAAAAGCTCATAATGAAATGAAATATCATACTATTCTCTAATAACATTCATTTTAGCCAGGACACAATGTTAAGAAACAATTAGAAGCAAATATTGAGCTGTGTAGTAAAGCAAGACAATGATGGTTCCAATTAGATCTTAACAGTGGCGTGTTTAAGACCGTCATCAACATAGACATAGTTCTATGGGCTGTAGATGTAGCAGTCAGTCATAGGCCTTGGTGTCTGAGAGGACCCAAAGATCTCTCTGCCATTTAAGTTGTATGTAGTTTGTAAGCCGTTGCAATATTGTCTTCTCTTTCTTTGTGCCAGTTTGTTACTTGTTTAGTTCATGATTATTGTACTCATGATTATTGTACTTGTTTATCCTTTTCAGATGAACAACACCCTGGAATTAATGGCGCTTTAAAAATAATAATAGGGTATGGTATATGGGGGTGCTATTACTGATTTTGCATTAGGGACCAGGAGCCTAAAGTTACACCCAGTGTCATACTGAAGTTCCTTGGGCCCACCAAATAAAGTTGTGGTTAGGGCTCACCCTTCATCTATGCAGGACACATACATGTCCACTTTTAAGCATCATATGTAAATGCCTTTTAAAGTAATCATAGCATATGCATGTTTTAATAGGATATCTGGTGATGGGTTCTAATGCCAGCTCCAAATGAGTTTGTCTTCTACTAGACCCTTGGAGCCCTGTTATACTAAGTTTGCATTACTGTGTCAGAGCTCCACTGGTCATAAGCCAGTCCAACCCTGGTTACACAACTAGGATCATATATTAAAACCATCGTTAAAGACCTTTCACTTTTTGAAACCCAATGGCCTCAGTGTCTGTTTGCCAAGAGGGTTTTTGCATAGTTTTCATGCATTTGTCTTTAGTAGATTCAGCACAGTGAGAACACATTGCTTCTGTATATGTATATTGTGTTGCTTTATTATTACATTCTCTGGTCTGTTGTGTTGTGCAGCTAAATACCATAGTACTTAGGGCGTGTCCCCACGGCAGAATCAAATACCAATATCAAATTCAAAACCGAAAACCATCCAAAAACCCTTAACGTGCGGACAAGCCCTTAGGCTACAGTCACATTAAAAATTATTCATCTAGATACTAATACAAAGGTATCTAGTCTTATACCCTGATGTAGCCATAGCAAGCAATAGGCCAAACATAGTTTCCTTTTAACTATATTTAGTTTTACACTGATATGTTTTATTTCTTGGCTAGATTAGTGGGCATCCCTCTGCTATTCTATGCCATAAATAGCATGTATACTGCTAAAAAAACAAACTATACGTAGACAAAAGTGGAGATAACATTTGTTCTCTTGCAGCATATGGCTACAACACTTTAGATATCTGAATACCCTTTTGTTGCTATTCAGATGTATATACAGGGAATATGGAAGGTTTTAAATGTGAACCCAGCCTTGAGGCAATATCACACAAAACATTTTTAGATAACAGTTTTTGATGCACTTTTTGGAGCCGATGTCAGAAGTGGACTCAGCAAGAAGTAGAAGTATAAATTCTTCCTTTATAATTCCCATACTTTTTGAATCTACTCTTGACGTTATCTGAAAAAACTGAAGATAGGTTATTTTTTAAAGGAAGGATGTGTATAAAACCACCCTAAGCATATGCTTGGAGTCTGTTGTTCCTTTAATGTGTCCACAGGGAAATATTGATGTTGAGCTGTAATTTGATAACAGTGCACACAAACTGTGAAGCTAGATCTGGTAAGGGGGTTTAGAGGGATGAGGGAATGATGAACTCCTCCATATGATACTCTGTAGTCAATACACCCTCAATGCCCAAGAGTATAGGTGAGTGAACAAGCATAAATATGCACAATATCTAGTATGACGTTATTTTAAAGGGACACTACCATTTTTTCACATATTGACATAGACAATATGGTGACTATCACATGGATGTTTTTGTTAATTGGGTGATTGTTTTTTAAAATAAGTTTTTAAAGATCCTGCATGAGATCCGGGTTTGTCTGTTAATATGGATACCGTGTAGCTGTTACTGTTGGTGCAGTGAAGTACATGGTATCCGCAAAGTGACTTCTGTTTAAATAGCGTCAATTAGGTATATTCTTAATATAACTATTAGGCCTCTTTCACACGGCTTATTTGGGCGCGGATTGGAGCCGTACTGTGCGCCGTATTTGCGCTGCAGTACGGCTCCAATCCGTCTCAGTCATTACGGTAATCCACAGTTCTCATAGAGAACTATGGATTCCGTCGCTCCTCCCCGCTCGGCGAATCCGCCGCGGGAAGAGAAAGTGACATGCACATTATTTACGGCCCGTACGCGCCGTAAATAATGCAATGTCTATGGGGTCGGCGGGCAGCTCCCCCGCCGCGCCCCCGCCCTGCCGCCGTCCCGCCCCTTATTCAAGCCGTAACTGCGGGCGAAATCCGTCGCGCAATTACGGCTTGAATAAGCCGTGTGAACATTGCCTTACTGGTCTAATATTGTTATAGGTAAGTATATGTTTTAAAAGATAAATGTCAAATAATATTTTCTATAGCAAATAAGAGATTAGGTTATAACAAAAATTTTATTATAAATTAGGAGCAGGGACAAAACCTTTTAAAACAACCTCTCATACAGATAAATCTTTTCTACATTATTTCTTTTTCAAAGTTCCCCTATGAGCATGAGTTCCTGGTTTGTCTCTCTGACTTCCCCCTCTGTGAGCTATGACAGCACTGAGCGGATTGCTTGAAGGTTCCCTTCCAGGCTGACTATGGCCTGAAATGTGTAAGTGTTGACAGCAGGACCTGATACGTTTAAAGAAAGCAAGAAAACCCACAGTACAGAAAAAGATTGACTCATTATCCTTTCATGTATTGCTCTTGTCATTGCCCAGTTAGTCTAATCTCATCTATCCCTAACCAGAGAACAATAAAGCGATCATTATGTCATTACCTACTATTTGTAATGAGACTACATAAAGATAAGCAGCAGCTGCAGTAAACTGAGATTAGTCTGCCCTGCCATTGAGGAGTTTTATCTCTTTGCTATCACAGCTAGAAAAGGAATTTAATGAGGTTTTATATGTGATTTTAATTGCTTAGGAATGCAGAAATGAAAATAAAAAACTGCCAAAATTTCAAAAAAAAAGTTTTCCAGGAATACTGGTTTTAACAAAAATACTCCTTTCTGATGAAGTGTCCCTTTAACTTATAACAGGTAGACTGCCAATATAGTTATCAAATAGCGCTTATTTGTCCTTAATATATTTATTCACAACTGGGTAGTCACCATAATTGGTTTCTTGTAAGGACCCATGACAGCATTACATAACAGTGACAAACTATGATTTGCTGCAGTCACACATACCTTTTGGATTCTTCTGTAGTTGTTGTTGTTGTAGTTGTCATCTGGTTACTGGGAGCCCAGGATTGTCTGCTTTATGTGAAGATTAATTCATTTTGTCAGACTCAAACCAAATGTAAGCGAGTTTACAACAATCTGTAACTATACATTTTAACCATAGATACCTTTTGTTGATGGCTTCTGTCCCACTAAATGGAAATATAAAAAGACAATCAGAAGTGGCATCAAGGAAATCTCAGCCAGGAATGCATGAACTCAAGCACAAACCAATCAAAGTCCCATAAGAAGCTAACTATGCATTTGTGTCATTATTTAACTTGTGTCATCTACCTTGTTACAGGATTATACTCAAGAGAGGATGATATTCATAACGTTACCTGCTGGAGGTGTCTTAGTCATGACTAATTCTATCCCAGTCAGAAGAACAAGCGCTCATGCCCAATAGGTGGCGCAATTCACTGTGATAATCATCAGATTCAATACTAAACATCTTTTAGAAATATTACATTTAGGTAGCTGATTGTGTTGATTCTGTTAAGTTAATGGTATCTGCAGTGACTTAATGTAACTATCAGTCTAATATTGTTATAGATAAGCATATATGTTTTAAGAAAAAAGTATCAAATAATATTTTGCATTGTGAATAAGATTCATTTATAACAAAAATTTTATTATAAATTAGGAGCAGGGACAATAACTTTTTTTTTTCAACTTTAGTGTCATTGAGACAAATCTTTTCTTCATTATTATTAGACATAAGACATGAAACATACATTTTAAAATATTTCTGCCTCAGAAACGTAAAGTCTAGGATTGTGTG
Source organism: Phyllomedusa bahiana (assembly GCA_025379985.1). Lineage (NCBI taxonomy): Eukaryota > Metazoa > Chordata > Amphibia > Anura > Hylidae > Phyllomedusa > Phyllomedusa bahiana. The sequence continues at coordinate 36,279 of JAODAL010020204.1, read as the reverse complement.
ATAACTCAATTTTGATCTAACACTATATAGCTTAAAGGGGTTGTCTCACTACATCGATTCAACTTACCACCGGCCTGTTTTCTCAGATTCATTTTTGAATTCAGAGGCATGTTTACTAGCTTTACTAGCTACTACTGGCCTGCAGTAATGAGCTGCTGAGGACACCAGGTCTATAGCTATTGCGACCAGCGCTAGTAGCCTATCAGGAGAGATCCACCAGGTCTGTAGCTATAGCGACCAGCGCTAGCAACCTATCAGGAGAGATCCACCAGGTCTGCAGCTATAGCAACCAGCCCTGTCAGCCTATCAGGAGAGATGGAACAGGTCTGTGGCTATAGTGACCTGAGGAGCTGATGCAGCCCATACATGAGGGAATATCTAGGAATAGATAGGATACTGTTAATGGACACATATTGCAAAGTGCCTTGTTTTTGCAAGATCTTTTAAGATGAAAGGAAACCTTTGTAGTGAGACGACCCCTTTAAATCTATGTGTACATGAAAAGTACTCATCAGTCTTTTTAATCACTAGATAATCCTAGCCTTGTATTTCTTAAAAAGAAAAAAAACAACATTAATATTGCAAACACACTTGAACTCACATTAGAAACATGGCATCATTTGTATGAAGCTCGTGCTAAGCATGCAAATAAGGAGCAAAGCTATAGCATATATGAAAGTCAATAAAATCGATCAGAAGTCAAAGTGTGGGAATATAAACTGTTCAGTAGAAATAGAAAGCTCAATCGAAACATCATCAGTCCACACTAAAATTTGGCTTTCAGTGTATATTATTGCCCATTTCTTTGTAGCATTTGAAAAGTTATGAGCACTGGCGAGTTCAAGGGGAAGTTCCAGTCTGAAGCCAATATAAGGAATTTGTCCTGTCTTACCCCAGCCATACACATAGTAAAAATGTCAGTGGAAGTAGCCTATGTTCGTGGGATCTGTTGCATACCTGACAATTATGGGGTGAGGCTCCTAATTCCTGTGGAGAATGTGGATGTTTCTACAGCAGGTAATGTCATTTCTGCTCTGCTAGCTTGGATTCCTAGTCGTGCCTGGTAGTGGTACATTGGTGATGTAGGGATTTAAAAAATAAAATGACAGTGTTCAAGCAGGAGGTCTAGCTATAGCTGTGAGCTAGGAGAGTTGTATTTGTCCCTAAAAATATTACGGCTATTTATTTTCCTCCTGTTTGTTACTTGGCTGCTTTTTATCTGCGCTCCAGTAGAATAAAGCTGTGATTGTGACAATTATTTAGCTACCGTGCCTACAGGTAGAATAATGTAGTCTATAACAAATCTTCTGTCTCATGATTGCTGCCTTTTCCCTGCTCTTGCACCTCTGTATCCTCAGACTGTAATTCTAAGGGTATGTTCACAAGGCTTATTTTGGGGCGCATTTCGCCACATATTGAGAGCGTACTGCGTTCTACTACGAGCGAAATGTGCCCCAATCATTACGGTAATCCACACTTCTCATAGAGAACTATGGATTACGCCTCCTCTCCACACGCATACAATATGATCGTATTGTACGCGCGGGAGATAATTGACATCATTTATTGATGGCGCTTATGCGCCGCGAGTAATGACTGTCAATGGGGCCGGCGGGCTGCCGCCCCCCACCCGCGCACTGCAGGAGTACACGACGATCGGTCCTACTCCAAAACAACCGGCGTATTTGCGGGGTGTACTGTACACCCCGCAGTTAAGCCGTGTGAACATACCCTTAGGCTACATTTACACGACAGTGATTTACTGTCGGATTTTTAAGCAGATTCGGTATTTAAAAACCGCAAAAATAAGACTGTAATTCTTCCCCAGAGATCTATAATCCGTCATATTTCACTTGAAAACGGTGTATGATAGTCCAATTCAATGTTAATGGGCTGGCTGAAATCTGAAAACCAGCTGAAATATCCGGGCAAAAAACAGAATAAAAAAACCGAAGGTCGATTGTAAAATACTGGTTGGATTCTATAATATAATCCGATGGTGCATTACAATTGCCAGGTGTACGTTGCCTAATATCAGAATTGCTTGCTTTATATGTTCAAGGGATTCTTGATGTATGTGACCTGATAAAATTCCCAACCACTTTTCTGGAAATTGCATGGTGGGAAAAGGGCATCCTCAGAATAAAAGTGCCATTTATGGCAGCCTGTGAATAAACATTTTACAGGGACTGCGGTGATGCTCTGATGTCGGCTATGTTCTTGCGGTATTTATCCTTATGAGGCTACTTTATAAGATTTGCACTTCCTAACATCACTCCCAAAAAGAAGTGATATAACTAACAGTCTCTTACCCAGATGGTGATGTAGCATTAATAAATGTACATCTATTAGTATCTAGAAATGAACAGACTTAACATGGAAATTAGTTGCCGGTATCATAACAGGTATTTCTCTTTTAAAAGCCATTAAGGAACCATCAATTCATATCTAATGGTTTTTCCTTCGTGTACATATTATGGGCCACATGTATGAAAACTGTCTTGGTCTAAGACTTTCTATGTAGCCTATAGCAACCAATCAGAATGCCCCTTACATTTTATAGGGTGCTCTAAAAGAATGAAAGAGGCGCTCTGATTGGTTGCTATGGGCAACAAAGAAAGTCTTAGACCAAGACAGTTTTCATACATGTTCCCCTATATTCCTAGTTATGTCATATTTTGTATTGAGCTTTATATTCCACTGAACCAATAATCCATTACATGCCTTGTACTTTTTATTAACCATACATTGCTTGTTGTTAACCTTTACCGCTTTGCCCACCAAGTGGGCAGTTTATTAACATATGGTCCGAATATCAGAGGTAACATTGAACAAAACTGATTTGGGTCTGACTGTCGTTTCTCATAGTAACCCCAAAATTGGCAAAGCAGATTTATAAAAAGGCGCCGTACTGAAATACAAGAACACATAATACAGCCACTAATAATATTGACAGTCACTTTTTTATCACATTTTCTTAAGATTTCATGGGAGTAGTAATTTTCTGAGATTTTTGTCTTGTAAATTACGTAATGTTTTTGTCAATGTTATTAGCTTGGCTGTAACGTTAACTTGTATTGTGAGCTTATGAATATTGATTATATGGCAGAAAAGCAGCTGCAGATCAATGCTCTAGATACAAATACAATGCGGATATGAAATTGCTCAGTGCTAGGCCATCCACCATCAGAGGCAATCCTTAATTTGCTCGGCACTACCTCATGGGTACTCTTTCCAGAGTGGCTGCTTTTTTCCCCCCTTCAAATGCATTTCTTGATGGAATTCTGTGAGGAAATATGGAACCAATTGTTGTAAAAAAGTAATCACAGATTATTTTATCCATAATCTGTGTTATGTTCCTGTATATTATTGCTATGTTTGATAGAATATACTGTAATTTAACTGTAAGGGTTAAACACAATAGATGTCTTTTTAAACAGTATAGAATATTGACTCTCTTGTTGTGTTTTGACATATCTAGAAATCTAATTAAATTAAGTGTATTGTACCAGTCAATCAACAACAATGAATGCAAAACTAAAGCAAACCTGTCACCATTCAGATCTCTATAATGTGCAAGCTTCTTTTAGATGCCAGGCTGGTTCCTAGCATCCTACATTGAGGTGTAAAATCTCTGGTACCTCTGGCAGTTGTCTTTTTAAATGCAGCTCTGTTATGATGAGGGCAGTTTTAGGGAATAATCTTTTCATCTCACCTTCTTAAGCATGGTTCAAGCAAATGGAGCTATATTAAAATATATTAGACATTATAGTAGAAAAAACGTATGTCACTCACTTCACACGAATGACAGAAGAAAATGGAGACTATTTTTGCCCTCCATCCACCATCTTATTCCAAAAAATAACTTTGGAAGAATAAGTCTAGGTTTACTCTGCTCAACTCCAATATTATATCTTTGTTTTATCTTTTTTTCTTTCATCTTGGGTCTATAATATCTAGACTTTGAAAACATCTTAAAATACATCAATACTCCACATCAAACTGTTTTCAGGCTAAGGCTATGTTCACACGGCTTATTTTGGGACGGATTTTGTTCCGTATTTCGCGCCATACTGTGCGAAATACGGCTGAAATCCGTCCCAGTCATTACGGTAATCCACAGTTCTCATAGAGAACTATGGATTACATCTCCTCCCCCCGCTCGCCGTATTTCGCAAGCGGGGAGAACGTGAGATGTCAATTATTCACAGTGGGATACGCGCCGTGAATAATGAATGTCTACGGGGCCGGTGGCCTGCCGGCCCCCTCGCCCCCGCTGCACGGCACACGGCATAATTGCGGGCAAAATCCGTCCCTGCAATTATGCCTACAATAAGACATGTGAATATAGCCTAATTCTCTAAATATATTTCACTTGTAACCCATATTTTGGAGTTCAAAGTGATTATGACATCGAAGCCAACAGATAACATAAGTATTTTTTTATGGAAACCTTTGAACAGACTTACTTATTTTATTGCACTGCTTCATTTGTTCTCAGCAGATCTAAGTTGAACCAATGCTTTACATATCTCTTGAAATCAATAAAATCCAAGTTTTGCAAGGATTACGATCCTACAATAATCATTACTAAAAGCACAGTATTGTCCTCACCCACTGTAGTTACAACCAATTTAACAGAAGAATGGTATGTTAAACTTATAGTTCTATAGAATAATATTAATATGTTACACAGTATTAGTTAATGTTTAAGATATTAATAAAAAAAACTAAAACAAGCAAATTAGTTTAGTTATATACTATATATTGACACCTGACATGTTGCCTATTTAAATACATGAGCCAAATTTTTGATTTGATTTGATAGTTTACATTGCTTCCTTTTGATCTATCAATTCATCAAGCTATCAGGACAGAACACAGATATGTGGACATAGTTTAACTTTTATTACAAAATCATTTATTACTAGGCTTTTTCCATTCTCTTTGCAGTTACATTTTGCAGGTCATTACTGAAATGATGCTATGTGGAAGTGGTTCTTCATAATTTATAGTTGACATTAATCTATTCATTAACTCCTGTGTACTGTATGACTATGTATAGATTGCCTAGTAGTCATATCACTTAATTAATATCTGGGAGTGCTTGTTCACAGTGAAAATGATCAAAAACCTCCTGCTGGTTTTTCATGGTCAAAAAGTAGTGAGCTGCAATTTTTCTAAAATGTATCTAGATTGTATTTCTGAACTAGATTATCTAGTAAATGTGTCTGTTAGCAAGGTTTCAGATGGTTGTAATATATCATCATTTTAAAGTCTGTGTTACGGCCACAACACATAGACCCTTTATAATTCTACTGAATTAAGCTTAGATATCCCCTTGTGATCCAAGTTCAGTAGAGTGGTTCAGGTCATAGGGAATTAATACTAGTATTGAAAATTATGGTCTAAAATGTAATTTCACTACAAATAATTGTATAGCTTCCCAATAGGTTTTCTTTACCATCGGAAAATGAATTTGACTTGCCAGTATTTTGCCTTAGTTTTAAATTACAGGATGTCTATAGGTTGGCAACTTTATGTATTTCTAACATTTGATATAGGTATCTTCAGTACTAGTATCTTGTCTTAGGGTTTAAGGGTCCTTCTACATGACAAGCATCTACATGACAAGTCGGTTTTACACCACAGATTCAAAAACCCCAAAAAAAAACGACTGTAAAACCATCTCTATAGACCTAAATTGAAAATCTGAGTTGTAGTCCACATGACTCAGATTTTCTCGAAGTTGGATTTCAAAACCGCCATTTTTACAAAAAACCTGGAAAATGTTCATTCTTCTGTTGTATTTTAGTTAAAAAAGAACGCATTCTAAACAATTCTATGTCAGATCTGCATCCATAACCCCATAGAGACGAATAGGCCTCTTTTTCTGACTGCAAATCCATGTGGAGAAAAAAACAACCTAAAATCCACATTGAAAGCCTTGTCAAAATACTCGTCGGACAACACGGTTTTAGGATTTAGAATTTGACAATTATTTTGACATGTGTCCTGCAGATGTACCCTTAGTCTTTTGCAATATTCTGTATCATTACTATAAGGCTAGGTTCACACGGCTTAAATGCAGGGCGTAATTACGCCCCGCAATTACGCCGTGTGGCCGAGGTCGGGGCGGGAGCGGGGGGGGCCGGCACCTTGCCAGCCCATAGACTTGCATTACCAGTGGCGCGTATACGCCGCTGGTAATTCACATATCATTTATCTCCCCCCTCAACGTATTCGCCGAGCAGGGAGAGGAGACGTGATCCATAGTTCTCTATGAGAACTGTGGATTACCGTAATGACTGGGACGTATTCCTGCCGTAATTTGCGCACTCCGGCGCGTAATTACGGACTGAAATACGTCCAATTTTAAGCCGTGTGAACATAGCCTAACTGAACTGTTTTGCAGTAGGCCAGTTTATGTAAGTAACTTGCCTGTTCTCTCTGTAAAACGCCAATAGCACAAAGGACTTTCTATAAAGAGCCACAATGCAGAAGATTCAAAGTAGAACTATCATTATATCTACTGTAAATATATCTACTGCATTGTGACTCACATATGACAAAATGATGAAATATTGGTGATTGTGACTGAGGATTGTGTTACCAAATTTTTATGGTTGTCAATGTAAACTATCATCTCAAAGTGGATTTCCATACAAAATAGACTACCTTTGTCTACTTTGATGTTGCATTTAGTAAGGGACTCTTGCTGCAGAGCTTCCCATCACTATAACAAAAGCTGCTTTGGATGGTCCTAAAGTGAATGCAGAATCCTAGGGAAGAAGAGCACGCTCATTCATTAAAATGCCCTCTCAATGGGCTTTTTATTTCTACCCTTTATTATTATAAAAGGAAACTACATACAAGGTACAAATTATGTCATATGGCATTCACATAATTTTTACATTTTTTCTATAATTGATAAAAATATCCAAATATAGCAAAACACTAAGTACCTGTCTAAAGCATCGTCTGACTTGAATCTGTTATGTATAGGCTTCTTCTCTTCTTTATCAAATCCACTGTAACACAACATAGACTAAAGTTTATGATATTAGAAAGCATGCAGCTATACCGGTTCTGTTGTCACTATTAAGAGTATTAAATCTGCTTCACAAATGATCTAACCCGATTAAGGCTACCATTTCAACACTGCAGACATTGGTATTGTGGCAGAGTAGATGCAAGAAGTTGCATATTTCTGCCACTGTGTGTGGCAGGGAAAAAGTCCTTTTCTGCTATGTGTTGAAGACCTGTCAAATAGTCTCCAAAAAAATGGGAGTCTAGCAAGAGAACAAAGAGTGACTTTTAATGACTATATTTACTATTTTGCCACAGGCAAACTTAAACTCTAGCAAACACTGAAAAAAGGCTCACCTGGCTTTGACGTGCTTCCACATAGTATGTTGCATGAGGATCCACTTCGCTGTATACCGTCACCGATGACTCACCGCCGGCCAAGCGGAAACACACTTACACAAGAGCGGATATCCGGGCTTGACTCCCGCACAGGATCTAAGCCATCCAAAAATCCCAAAGTCCGTGTGACAAACTCTATTAGTTCTCAATCTATAAAGCCCTAAAACTTAACTTTTATTATGTATAACACTTAACCTCGATACACACTATTTAAAAACCTGATTTCTAACCTCTCAATTTTTCCCTTTCTAATTGTGAAGGAATAACTCCTTTTCTATTATCAAGTCTGGTGGAACACCACCTGTTAACAGGGGACCCCTACATATACAGTGATTTACTAACTCCAATAAGGGATCCAAAATATCTTACTTGGGCAGTCATCCCTAATCTGATGGACATAAAACAAATAAGGTTTCCTTGTGAGACTCTCTGCAGCGGGTGACACTTGTCCGGACCTCTATCCCCTGATGAAGCCAGTTAGCTGGTGAAACATGTTGGGGAGATCAGGCATGACATTTTAATTTGTGATTTCCCACTTCTCTCTACTGTGTTACCTGCTGCAGAGGGTCTCACAACGAAACCTTATATAATTTTTATGTCCATCAGATTAGGGAAGACTGCCCAAGTAAGATGTTTTGGATCCCTTATTGGAGTTAGTAAATCCCTGTATATATAGGGTTCCCCTGTCAATAGGTGGTGTTCCACCAGACTTGATAATAGAAAAGGAGTTATTCCTTCACAATTAGAAAGGGACAAATTGAGAGGTTAGAAATCAGGTTTTTAAATAGTGCTTATAGAGGTTAAGTGTTATACATAAAAAAAAAGTTAAGTTTTAGTGCTTTAAAGATTGAGAACTGATAGAGTTTAAGTTTGCTTATGGCAAAATAGTAAATATAGTGTTGAAGCCCCGGAGCAGGACCTGGCTGGGGATAGAGACAAACTGAACTCCACTCCAGATCTTGCGTTAATTAGTTTTACTACAAGACACATGGAAGAGCTCTTTATCAAAAGGTGTGACTGGAGAAATTAATGTTCACCTGTGGAAGACAGGACACTTGTATAAACTATACAATTTGTGGTGCTGAGCAGTAGGCTCATACTAGCTAACTTGCTAGACGCTAAAGAATGACTGTTTCTTTCCGCTTTTAATTTTTTTAATTTACACTGTCAAGTAGTGGTTCAATACCATATATAGGTGCATGTATGTACTATCTATATTATATGACTACTAAAAAGGCTATGTTCACACGGCTTATTTGCAGGGCGTAATTACGCCCCGCAATTACGGCGTTGGGACGGGGGCGTGGTGGGAGCGGGGGCCGGCACCTCGCCGGCCCATAGACTTTCATTACCAGCAGCGCGTATACGCCGCTGGTAATTCAAATGTCACTTATCTCCCCGCCCGGCGGACTCGCCGAGCAGGGAGAGGAGACGTAATCCATAGTTCTCTATGAGAACTGTGGATTACTGTAATGACTGGGTCGTATTCCAGCCGTAATTTGCACACTCTGGCGCGTAATTACAGACTGAAATACGTCCCATTTTAAGCAGTGTGAACATAGCATAAAGGTAATTTTTTTTCTATCTGAAGAGGAAATAAATAGACATTCTCTTGCCTCTGGCATGTTTGCGAGGATTTGTTATTAATCCTCAAACCTTTTTGAAGTGGATCCTCTTTTTGTATTGGTTGTTATTTCAGTAGTAGACTCAGACCCTGGTTAGTAAGTGATGTTAATGTTTAGTTAGAGGTTAGACAGCCTAGCCTGTACAATATGGATACTGTACACTGACCTGTTGCTGTGTGCTGAACAAAGAATAAGATTGGATGAGGTCCGTTTTAAACCAACGCCGTAGTTAAAGTGACATGATTTGATGTGCAAGAAACCATACCACTGAGTAGAGGGCTATCTCAAGGGTTAACTAACTCCTGGATGGTCACATATGGTACTTGGATGTGAGATAAAACCATACAGTATATGTACAATAAATGTCTGACTCCAGGTGTTGATATTTGTTCATTAATCCTTTTAAATATAATTATCTGCAAGTAGCATGCCTTCTCCAATATCAACTTAAAAATTAACGGCACATAACTATATTTGTTAAAAAAAAAGAAATCTTTATAACATACGGTAATAAAAGGTGCATTTGAACTTGGGCAATCTAATATAGTGCAGCTAAATATTTCCTTTAAACACTGCCAGAAGCTGAAAGCTGCAAGCAGCACTCCATATAGATCATCCAACATTAGTTGACAATGACTTTAAGTAACAGAACAGCTACGGCAACTAAGTCGATAAAATTTTAATAAAACGTGAATGCAATGGGATTAGATACAGCTGGATGCTTGAGGCTGTGTTCACACGTTCAGCTTTTTATATGCAGTTTTTAAACCAAAACCAGAAATGGATTTAAAACAAGAAGTCTCAGTATTTCCTTCCTATGTGTCCTCCAATTAAGATCCATTTCTGGTGTTGGCCTAAAAAACTGCAGCTAAAGAGCTGAACAGTTGAACGCAACCTCAGAGTTGCCAAACATTATCTACTTGTATTGACAAAACTGTCTCTTGGTCCTGTGGTTTCTACTTTTATTAGACAAGTTGCTTTCTCATAGAGTTGTATTTATTCTTTTATATCACCATAAGTAAAGGAATTCCAGGAGTAAGCCATTATACAATATCTCTAATAACCATTACCTGTCCAAGTCCTCCTGGGATTTATACCGGTTTAGAACACTTTTCCCATAGTTTTCATCTTTACTGTAATAAATGAAAAGATAAGTTGTTCATAGAAATAGCTGAAACACTGTGATATAAACATAACCAAGGTTAGGTAGCGATGTCTTGTTACATCTTTTCCTCTTCTTCTGGTTGGTTTTTGATCCAGCTACTGTCCTTTAGTAGGGTCCTTCTCTTGTTCGTCTCCTGTATCACATTCTGCCTGTTCATGGATCCCAGAGTATTACTTTTAGCATCTAATGAGTAGAACAGAAAAAAAATAAATGAATCCCTTAAGGATTGGATTTTTTATTTATTTTTTTAGTTTTTTAACCTCTCTTCCAAGTGCTGTAACTTTTTAATACTTCTGTTGATATAGCCATATGATAGCTTATTATTTGCAGAACAAGTTATATTTTCAATGGTACCTTTTAATGTACAACATAACATATAAGAGAACCCAAACTATTCTTTGGGACGTACAAAAAACTCAATTGCACAATTTTGAGGGTGTTCTTTTATATTGATAAGTAACGATAACTTTTTTTTGCGGATTTCTATGTTTTCAGTGATACCAAATCTATAGAATTTTTGTTATGTTTTACTTTGCTTTGTATTGCTGTTTCCAAAAAGAAATTACTTTTTTTATTTTACACTGCTAGAGCTAAGTTCGGGATCTTTTGACGTTATTATCTTTTTTTATCCCATTTTCCTTTGGAGGTAGGTTGAAAAAACTGCAATTTTGGCATTGGGACTCGTTTCTGACTGTAAACCGTGAGTAAAAAAAAAACGCCCTAAATCCACATGCAATAAGCATGTGAAACGCTCATTGAAAACTGTGTTGGACAATGTCGTGTGGATATACCTTTACGGACGCAGAAATACCAATTAGTTAGTTTATTTATTGTTTATTTTTTATTTGATAAATGGATAAAGATTTTTTTAACGTTTGCTATGAATTTGTTATTTTTTTTTCTCTGTCTAATGGGAGCTCTTACATTGCAGATCTGGTAGCAATGATTAGACCCATGACTGCGATGACAACCAAATGGTTATCTCCAAACCCCAGTCACTGACAATGGGTGTTAACTATAATTATAGGCAGTGTCACACTGAGGCACCTAGAGCCCACCTGTGTTGATTCTGGGGCCCACCTGTGTAGCTGATTCTGCGGCCCACCGGTGGAGTTGATTCTGGAGGCTCACCCTACAGCTTCTTCACATGCCTCTTATACTATGCCTCTTGCTTTTTTGTCACTTTCTCTCTGCCTTTCTACCTCTCCCAAGGATGTATATGCAGTTTAAAAAAAAACCTCCAGGTTTGCTGTGCCCAGGGGCCGACAGGAGGTTTCCCCTGTTCCCCTGTGGGCTAGTCCTAGCCTAACTATAGGGCTTCTGCCTTCTAGCTGTTTGACAGAGCTTGCTCTTCACAGTCAGCTTTGGGCTCATTCTTTCTAATCAGGCTGTAGGCAGTTCTATAGCATTGATTGACATTTCAGCTCTGCTGTTCCTAGCTGGACCTGTTACATTGGTGATGCGGTGGTTGAAACAGCAGGGTAGAAGACCACACAGCTCTAAAGGGTTAAAGTTTGACAGTTACTTAGATAAACAAGCTATTTTGTTGCTGATAACACACAGAACGGAATGACATCACCATTCCGGCCAGGGCTGCTAGGGGAGAGACAAATGGCTAGCAACCTAGGAAAGCCTGCCGTAAACAAGAAGTAGATAAGAACTGCTCTTATTCTAAAACTAAGCAAAATCAGTACAGTAATGTATTTGGTAATGATCTATTACCTCTGCCCACATGTTCAAAACGAATCAATGTCATGGAAATACCTATTTAAAGCCAGCACTTGCCATATATAGAACAGGTTCAGCTCCTTAGCCAACTCCATTCACCTTAATAACGTCATGATGTAAATGATGTAAATTGTGCGTAGCTAGGGAGTGAAAACCTGTCACATGGTTAATAATTTTTTTTAAATAAAAAACAATTTAAAACACTTTTGCACTAGGTATTCCATTTGTAATGGAAACTATTTCAGTGTGTTGGATCTGTAGTTGATAATATAATGAAGTTTAGGCTTTTGTCATTTTCACAGCAAGAATGGGGATAACTGTTGGGCTCTTGTCAAAAGTAACAGAATTGAATAAAATGCTGAATGCAAGTGTGAACATAGCTTTACTACTATGTGATACAGTTGTTTGTTTCATCACCTTACCCTCTATCTGTAAGCTATATTAATATAAGCTGAATACTATTTTAATGGTGTTACATTAGTTATATAAATCTTACCATTTCCAGATTTGTTAAAGCTGAAGGTAGACATCCTGTCTGGTGCTTCAAACCTGAAAAATGTGAAACAAAAGAATGAGATTGGACAGTAGGATACCCAGAGAGAGAAACTATTATAAATGCAGTTGAATGGAGGTATTATATTGCAAATTGTGTTCAGAAATGTGAATGTATTTTTCGCCTTTGATGTTTCCGTAAGACCTATAGTAGGTTGAGTAATGAGAGAAAAATCTCGAATTCATCAGATAGTAAGGGCATATCCTACACTAACCAATACTGCTCACAAAAGAAAATGCTATACCATGCAACATGTATTTGGAATATTATATCAAAAATCATGGTTGAAGACTGGCAATCACTCGATTTTAGAGCTCCAACAGAATTAGAAAAACAAAGCTGTTCTCTTCCCGAAAAAGTGCCACGCCCATCCATGGGTTTGCTCTGAGATTGCAGCTAAGCTTCATAGAAGTGAAAGGGCAGATCAGATACAACCTGTGAACAGGTGGAGCCCTGTATTTGGAAGACAGCAACCACTTTTCAAATCTTGTAAAACCAGTTTAAATAAGGGTAGTGCTAAATAACATTCAGTGCTTAATTTTTTTGTAATGATAAGAAGAACCTCCTAGTAAGTAATACATTATAGTTATTTCTTTCTACTGTTGAAAGATTCTAGATATTATACAACCTTTGTTAAAAAATTGTTGCTTAAAATATTTATTTTTTAGTGAATAAGAAGTATTTTTAAGTTTGATTTGAAAGAATGACACTGTATTAAATTAAGATTACTCAGAATCCACACCTCTGTAAAATATGCAGATATGCTCAGTGAAACTGGCGGGTTTGGCAGTCACTCCTGTGTTGCATCTTGCCAAATATTTGGATTGACTGATCCAGTCATTTGACACCAGGAAGAATGGGCAGTGTTCAGATACTTGTTTCTATATGCATATTCACTGGCATAGAGTTACAACTACATCGAAAGCTTAAAGGGGTTGTCTCGCTACAAAGAATAGCTTTCAAATTGTAGGGAACACAAAATAAAAACATTTTCCAAATATATTGCTTTGTTCTTCTGTTTTCCCTAAGGAGATACAAGTGAATTTATGACCTTCCTGGCTATTTCAGTTCCCTCAGTAACTGACCTGTAAACAATTCTCCACCTGTTGTTTGTTCAATGAGATAACAGTGAGTGATGTCATCACACAGGTCTCAGCAGTGTCCTGTGCTGCTCAGCAGTAAAAAGCTTGATTTATGTAAAATAAACAGAACTGTAATTAGGGCTTTTGTTTTGGGGATCAGATAAGAAGTCCTGTTAGTATTTTGAGAAGCTAATCTGATCTAATTAGCATCTGAAAGCACAGCAAGGCATGGAGCTGTACAAGCATGGAGCTTATGCAAATGAGTCAGTCTGAACCAGGAAGTGACAGAGTATTTCATTCATGCATTCTCTGAAACTCTGAAGGGAGACAACTCCTTTAAGATTATGCCACAGATTTCAGCACAGTTTTTCGGTACTGATAATAATGACAACTAAACTAACCCCAACTAAAATATACTCCGTACAGCTAGAAATGATGGTTTTAAAAATACAGTATATATGAGACACAGATTTTAAAGTTGTTAGATAAATGGATATAGATCAACCGACAGATCGATGAAGCATCCTAAGCTTTGACTCTTTTGTGGGTTTCAGGAAGCCCATTATGGTGCTTCAGAGGTGCATGTCACTATTTTATGGAGACAGTCTTGCATTATATCCTAAAAAAATGGCATCTAACTTGTAACTTTCCATCTGTTGTGAAACTAATGATTTAAAATGTATAGTGGGCGTTTTAGCTTTGCAACAGCTGGAATGCTACAGATTGTTCAGATGTGACCCAAAGAACAGTTGATTCCAGTGGCATTATGAAACTTTGTGCATAATAAAAAAAACTTCTTAGAAAATGTGAGTAAAAGGCTTTTCTTGAAAGGGCTTTCCAAGATTTTTGGAAAAATCCTTAGGGCATGTCCCCACGGCACGGGTTTGCGGCCGGTCTTTCAGACAGTTTGCGGTTTTGCAGACGAGCACAACGGGCTTCTATGGAAAACCCGTGCAACAGTCCCCACTGCATGGGTTTTTAGTCCGGCGGTTTTTCAAACTGCCCGATAAACATTGTGCTTGCACATTCTTCCGTCCGGTTTCCGGACAGAATATGTGCATGTCAATGTGAAAGGGGGAGGGCTTTTCTCTGCTCATCTTGGAGAAAAGCCGCTCCCCCTCCAATCGTGACCGTGGTATAAACCGACCAGTATTTGTCCATTGCCGTGTAAACGGGCCCTTAATTGTTGGAACTTTTTTAAAGGTTTAGTGACCTCCACTGGTCAGTCATCAGTAATGTCCCGTTCATCACTCACATTACTGTAAGCTAATCACTGGACTTAGTAGTCATGTGTTGCACATGTACGTGTCGTTAATGCCAGTAATTGGCTCATGATCACATGAGCAACAAATGAGACATTACTGATGAGTGACTGGTGGAGGACATAGGACCTCTGGCATCAATAGAATGGCAAAAGCAGGCTAGTACAAACTCATTTAAAAAAAAAATATTCAAAAAAGTAAGTGGTTGTGCAAGAATTTCAGAAAACCCCTTTAAGTCATCTAGGCACTGAAGCCACATTTACACATATCAACTAACATTAAGTTAAGTAAAAACTAAAATGATGCAGTGTAGATATGGATATTTCAATATAAAAAGCAGAAGTGACACACAGTAATTTTGAATTTACATAATATTGGTTATTTAAGATGTAATACAAAAAATTGGTTTGCTGATATACAATATTTTGTTGCAGAGATTGACGGGAACTTGTAATTATTGACATTGATTTTTTTGACTTCCATTGTACAGCAAGGTCAGTACTGATTTTACACAATATAATTTATGACCATGGGAGATACTTTTACTGTGACCTTCTCTCAGCAATAAGATAAATCCTCCATTTGGGTTCCATTACATATTTTCACTACTTAAAAAGAAATAAAATAATTTTATCATAAATCAAATATCATATTTTATTTTGGAGGATACTATGTTTTACTTACCTATCTCATCTCTACAGTAGTGTAGCACCCACAGAGTTATTGAGGACAGAATAACCTGTCAGTCTGGCAATTCTGAAGCCCTAGGCTTTGGCCTTTGTTGCCTTCTTTCATATTGTGTTTTAATAATAACATAGTTACAGCTTATAGAGTCATAAAAGAGCACACAAAGCTCTGTGAATGTCTCCAGGCAGGCCCATGTTATCAATGGGAGAGACACCTGTATACATATTCTTAGCAGTGATGCCTTGAGATTCTTAAAATAGGTCAAGATCCGGAAATCAGGTATCTAGCCACTAATGCATTGAGGAGCTAATATATTGCTGGATAGTAGTATTTCAACTTGTTAATAGACATGGCACATTGTCAAGAGAGACAACATAGTGGCAAAGATATAGACATCTAATTATCCCTTGTTCTTACTGCCTTCTGGCTGAAGTGACTTGTATAATTACACTCTGTGGCCTCAATAAAACAAAAGATCTCTCATACATACAATGGTGCAATGACCAAAGCTACAGTATCTCACAAAAGTGAGTACACCCCACACATTTTTGTAAATATTGTATTATATTTCTTTCATGGGACAACACTCTTTTATATGACACTTTGATACAATGTAAAGTAGTCAGTGTGCAGCTTGT
Source organism: Phyllomedusa bahiana (assembly GCA_025379985.1). Lineage (NCBI taxonomy): Eukaryota > Metazoa > Chordata > Amphibia > Anura > Hylidae > Phyllomedusa > Phyllomedusa bahiana. Next base: position 20,111 of record JAODAL010020204.1, on the reverse strand, counting down.
ATAACAGTTTAAATTGTGTGCCCTCAAAATAACTTAACACACAGTCATCAATGTCTAAACCTCAGGCAACAACAGTGAGTACACCCCTAAGTGTAAAGATTGTGCCCAATTTGCCATTTTCCCTCCATGGTGTCATGTGACTCGTTAGTGTTACAAGGTTTCAGGTGTGAATAAGGAGCAAATGAGTTAAATTTGATGTAATTACATCTCCTTCCTCATCTCTGTCTATCACCCTGCCCGCTCTCTCCGCTCAGCTACGGACATCAAACTACAGACCACAATCATCCGAAACTCCCATGTCCGTCTTCAAGATTTTGCACGTGCTGCACCCATTCTCTGGAACATCCTACCACATACCATCAGGCACAATCCTAGCCTTAGTAGTTTTAAGAGTGTCCTCAAAATAGGCAGGCCTACCATGATCCCTAATTGCTAGCCCCCACCTTCTATCACAAACATTTCTGTCACTGCCTACACTAGGGAACTCAAAGGCACTTATTTGTATATAGATGTACTGTCATGGTGGCAGGTTCACACAATTTTTATGTAAACCTCCCCTTATTTATAAAACATGGCTGGGCCATTGTAAATTTAGCACTTCTCCCCCTTTGTTTCCCCCAGGCACCCTCTTAGATTGTAAGCTCTTGCGAGCAGGGCCCTCACACCTTGTGTCTCACCTGTAAGTAGCTTTCACTTTGTAAGGTCTGTCTTTTGTCTATAATTATACTCTCTACATTGTAAAGTGCTGCGGAATTTGTTGGCGCTATATAAATAAAGATTATTATATTATTATTATAATTAGTCTCTAATACTGGGCAGTGGAAGTTCAACATGGCACCTCATGGCAAAGAAATCTCTGAGGATCTGAAAAAAAAGAATTGTTACTCTACATGAAGATGGCCTAAGATGTAAGAAGATTGTCAACACCCTGAAACTGAGCTGAAGCACAGTGGCCAAGACCATACAGCAGTTTAACAAGACAGGTTCCACTCAAAACAGGCTTCGCCATGGTTGACTAAAGAAGTTGAGTGCAGGTGCTCAGCATCATATCCAGAGATTGTCCTTTCAAATTAAATGTATAAGAGGTACCAGCATTTATGCAGAGGTTAAAGGGGTGGGAGGTCAGCCTGTCAATGCTCAGACCGTACACCACACAATGCATTAAATTGGTCTGCATGGCTGTTGTCTCAGGAAGAAGCCTCTTCTAAAGATGATGCACAAGAATGCCCACAAACAGTTTGCTGAAGACAAGCAGACTAATTATATGGATTACTGGAACCGTGTCCTATGTCTGATGAGACCAAGATAAACTTATTTGGTATCTTGCATACAGTCAAGCATGGTGGTGGGAGTGTCATGGTTTTGGGCTGCATGAATGCTGCTGGTTGTGGGGAGCTACAGTTCATTGAGGGAACTATGAATGTCAACATGTATTGTGACATACTGAACCAGAGCATGAACCCTTCCCTTCAGAAACTGGGCCGCAGGGCAGTCTTCCAACATGATAACGACCCCAAAAACACTTCCAAGGTGACCACTGCCTTGCTAAAGAAAATGAGGGTAGAGGTGCGGGACTGGCGAAGCATGTCTTTAGACCTAACCCCTATTAAGTATCTGTGGGGCATACTCAAATGAAAGGTGGAAGGACGCAAGGTCTCTAACATCCACCAACTCCATGATGACATCACGGAGTGGAAGAGGATTCTAGTGGCTTCAGCACTAGTGAACACCATGCCAAGAGAGTTAAGGTAGTGCTGGAAAATAATGGTGGCCAGGCAAAATATTTACACTGTTATAGAAGCTGTACACTGACTACTTTACATTATATCAAAGTATCATATATTCAATGTTGTCCCATGAAAAGATATAATATTTACAAAATATGAGGGGTGTACTCACTTTTGTGAGATTCTGTATGTTCTACTAGGACTAGGCTCATAGACATTAGAAAATGTCTTGTTATATTCAGAAAGATTGGAGCCAACGGATACTAAATGCTTCTCTCGTAAACAAGCTTATATATCAAAGAGCTAGAGTTAGTCCAACCCTTGTTCCACAACCCGAAGTCTCCAACCCGAATCCTAGGGCTCAATTTAGGGCTAAGATTGGACAAACTCTAACCCCAACTTTGGGATTGCCTAGAGCTGCTCCCCAAGAGATGCCCCAAGTGTTTCTTAGGGTTAGAATTGGAGTTATTTTTTTTACTAAAATTTAGTTCTGTCTGACCCAAATGTAATTACTAAAATTTTAATTTAACATTGCAACACTAATCAAGAAGTTACATTAAACAGATTTTACATTAAACATTGTGTAGTAGAATCTGATCTGACCAGCATGGCTCTCAAAATGTCCATGGTATTTGAGACTAAGTTGAGCCTACATAGACAAGCTGTAGGCTTCCTTGCACCTTATGCTATGGTTTATAGAACTATATACTGTATGTTTTTGTGTTTCTACAGTCCACTTGAGGAAAAATCAAATATGGATTGTATATTAATGACTCGGAGAGGACAGGTGCTCAAATGCTATTCAGGAAACTGAAGAACAATTTGTGAACATAGGATTATGTTTGGGTTATTTGATAACCAGGCATAGCTTTTTCCTATCTGTCACTTTAATATGTCCCTCTCTCATATGTAAATATCTTTACCAATTCATTATTCTTTCATGAATAGAATTACTAAGCTCTTGCCCTTATAGTGAACCCAGCATCCCCTGTAATTAGCTCTAAGTACTCCTATAATCCACCCTGATTTGCTCCAGATAGTTTGCTAAATTAAAAACTACTATGTCAGATAATCTCCACCCTCTTTTAAATATATAAGGATAGCATAATTCATTGAAGATCTAGTGTTCATGATAGGAAATGGAGTATCAAGGTTTTATTACAGACACAGTACAGTATCTACAATCTAGCAAAAAAGTATGTGTCTCCCTTTAGGCCCCATTCACATCGCATTTTGACAGCTCGTTTTTGGTATCTGCTAGGAAACCATAAAAATGTATCCCAACGGATACCACAGCATTGGGGCCATAGACTTCTAATTGTACTACGTTTGCCGTTATAGTGAATGTATACTGTTTCTGCATCAGACCACAATGTATACCATGAACGAGCTTCCAAAACACATTGTGAATGGTGCCTTAGTTTTTTATTGCACATTGACAAATCTTAAAATATAACTCCAGTTATGTAAAACTGATTATCAAGTTTACAAAATTCATATTCATATACTCTGTAAGGGAAATTTGAGTTTATAATGGAGGATCCTCTGTTTCAGTGAGCTGTTAAAAAGAGCATCTCTCAAAGTCCTGCATTACATAGACAACCTATTTATTATTTCAGTAGGCACTATGCTTAATTGCTCCTGTAGTGGCGCTGCTTAGATTACAGCAGACCAATAGGTGTTTTAGTAGGGGAATACTGTGTGATTAGGGTTACTTGTATAACATAGCGATAGTCCACAGAAAACAACCTCTTATGCTACTATAGCAATGCAAAGAAGAAAAGATGATGTGGAGTCTCCTGGGCCCCTATATTCATTACGGAAGCCTCTATTACAAAAGTCCTATACGTCCTAGTCCTATACTATTTGATACGTTATAAAAGGCACAGAGATGCCTTATACTACGTAGTTCATTACTTAGTTCTGTGTGAATAGAATAGAGGCAAAAGTATGACAGAAGCTATGAGAGGCCCATACACAATTTTGTAGGCAAACAAATGTAGTTCTACCACTTTCTTTGCGTGAACCCCCAAAAAACTATAATTGTGGTCCAGTCCCCCTGCAATCAGGTAACAGTCCCTTGTTCTTGTAAAAAAAAAGCTTTTAAAGGAAAAATGGGAGATAAAAATCAGCACTATTCAGATATTTAAATTGGGTGTTCTTATCTCAGACATTCATAGTCTAATGATAGGATATACAACAAGTGTCTGACCAGTGTAGGCGGCTGTACTTGAAACTCCCATAGAAATGAATAGAGATTAGGTTGCTATTTGCAACCTACTCTTCGTTCTGCACTGGACTGTTGGGGCCCATTTTGATGGTCAGGTCCAGGGTGGGGAACCCACACCTCCAGTCATTTACAGCAGGGCTTTCAATATTTCCTTTAAAAAAGAAGGAAACCCCCTCAAAGCATTTGGTTTAAAAGGGGTTGCTCACTATAAGATTGCTTTTTTGTTTAAAGAAACTTGCAAAAATAATTTAATTTGCAATATATGTTATTAACAGTATCCAAACCTATTCTGGATACCCCTTTATAGGGGTGCATCAGCTCCTCAAGTCGCTATAGATACAGAGCTGTTTACTCTCTCATGATCGGCTGCCAGGACTGTTTGCTGCAGCCAGTAGAAGCCAGTAAACACGTGAAACAAAGAAAGCAGGACTGAGATAAGATGAATTGATGTAGTGAGACAACCCCTTTAATGGTTTTAATCATATCATTTAAGACTTTGTTCAGTTGCTTTGGGGTTCTGCAGGGTAATGAAAAAAAAAGCACGCAAACTCCACTATTTATTCCATCTGAACAACAGACATCATGGTGGAAACCCAACAAACCCATTGTAATCAACGGGTCCTTAGGGTCTGGGTGTGTTTTATAAAATGATCCAAATCCCTTCCCACCTTACGCGGGGGGGGTTTTGAACGGAACCTCAGACGCAGATGTGAACCAGATGTGTTTTGGTTTTCTTTTGTTTTACTTACTTTCTTGTTATTCTTTAAGAAAAGCGCTTTAAAAAGATCTTTTTTGGATAATCACTGTTTTTCATATCCCGTTTTTTTCTATCCTTATTCCTCAGGCATTCTAATTAGAAATATACCCACTGTCTTGGCAGATTACCATTGAAGCTCCCAATTTAGTATAAACTGTCTGTACAAGAAAATCAAGATAATTAGTGTTAAAATATTAAATAATTTATAAACTTGGCAGCCTATTTTCAAACAACCTGTTCTACTGATATATAAAAAAAAATCACAGTTCCCATTTCTTCCCTTAAATTTAAATTAAATTACAACAATATGTAATTTAAATTTTTTAAAAAAAAAAAATAAAATATATTATATAAAATAATTTTTTTTAAATAAAATTTTTTATATAAATATTATATTTTATTTATTTATTATTTATTTATTTTTTTAAATATTTTAATGGTATGTGTGCTTCCGTTATTGTTTTGTTACTTTTATTACTTCCATGGAAAAGTGTTGTTTGGGTCCTAAGAAGTCCAGATGGAATGTGTATATTCATCTGTGATCTACCCAATGAGCAACATCATTAAGGTGGAGAAACTGTACATCCTGCAGTCTACATTAAAGAGGGGTCAAATGGGGGCAGTGGTATTAACCCTAGGTGTCACTGGAGCAAATGGCACAGTATTGTAAACACTTGCAATAGATACTTTTTCTTCCAACTGCATGTTCCTTGTAAGTGCCAAGCAGAAAGTAAGTAAACCTTTTGAAATTACATGGATTTTCACATTGATTACTATTAAAATGTGGTCTGATTGTTAAGTCACAAATATAGACAAAGACAATGTAAAGTAAAATAAATAGATTCAATTCAGACCAAAATTTAGTAGTATATGATGCAGTTATTCAGCTAATTACAAGTGGTTCACTTTATTTTTTTAGCACCTGTATATTCAAGCACATTTTTAACTGCAAGGTACAATCTTGGTTTAAACAGATGGAGCTGGCAGTTCTAATATGGTTCCCATCAGTGTCCAATCTCAGTCTCTATTTACCCTCACACCAAAGACTCAAGGTAGCACAGTTTGGTCACATTTCACATCAACAACAAAACATGGCCTTTCAGGGCTGCCATCATCTATTAACCGTTTCAGGGCCCCATACAGCCAAATCAAATGGGGCCCCCACCCATTACTAGTTCCTTTATTAAAATATCAGTGAGCTCCTTTTTGATTAGGGTCCCTGACAGGAGTACTGCCTGTACTGCCCTATTAGCACCCCTGGGACCTTTCCAGAAACAGAAAGCATTGTGGCTAAACACACAACATAAAATGTCACAGTCCAATATCAGAAAAGGACTTAAAGATGGAAACTTCACAGTCTATACAGGGTTATTGCAAAGTTTTCTTACGTTCCAGTGTTCACCCTTCTTATAAACAACTTAGGGGTGCCATCTGCAGTTAGATACATCACAAAGATCCCACGACAAGTGTGGTTTAATCCCTTTTTATACCTCAGACAGCAATTCCCCTTCCCTCTACAAATATATTCAGTGGTAGCAGTCACACCCTGGCCCTAGTGGCTAAGGGGTTGTAAATGACCCTCTGCCTCATAAGAAGACAACAGTATTATAAATGCACACTGTAGGTCCTGCCTCAGAACTTGAAGCTATGCTTCCAATGAATGGTGAAAGCTTAAATAGGTTGTCCGGCATTAAAAAAAATCTAAAATGGGGCCAAGCTGGTTAAAGAAAAAAAATCACAAAAAGTTATACTTGCCTACCTGCTTCCCGCTGCTGCCACTCCAGAGCTCTTCAAGCTCCCAAGTCTGTGCCATCATATGTTGTTTCAAGAAAAAAGATGAGGGAAATGTGTAGAGGGCAGGGATCTTAGCATTTTTACTAAGAGACCATGACCACATTAAAAATGTCAAATTCTAATGCATTTTTCTTACAGAGCTCCAATGTTATGAGGCTATAGTGTTCATACCATTTACTAATCTTTCTACCAGAATATTAAGATTATATTTTATTGTATTATTTCAATATAATATTGTTGCTTATTTCATTGCTATTATTTGTGTTAAATTAGTGTGTAGATGCACAAAAGTCCGCTTCCTCCCATTCGGTCTCCAAGGTGTTCAGCAATCATTTCTGGGTGTGTATTCAAGCAAGGATCCGGAGAAAATGCCCATGGATTCAAAGGGTAATACCGGCAAAGTAAACTAAATAGGTCTTCTCCAATCCTTTTTCAAGTTAAAATGCAAATCACCTTTATTTTCATATCTTAAAAATAGCCATTGCAGCTATAATGGCTATTTTTAAGATATGAAAATAAAGTGATTTGCATTATTTGTGTTACACTTTATTAGGTTTATTGCTAACTATTTTGTAACGCAGTAAAAAGGAGTTTACTGAATGACATACTTTGTAGTATTCAGGTGTTTATCATTGGAAACAATTTAAGTAATTTATAATGTAGAATGAGTCTTATATATGGAGGCTTATTCGCAATGTAAAAGGGTAAACAGGATTTTTGAGGGTCTCTATAATGGTTGGGCCATGCAAGCATGAGATTTGAAATTGTGAAAAAAATAATTGTTAAATCAATAACCTAATAACTAGTTCTCCTATTTTACAGTTTATTGTTCTTGCACAATTTGTGGCGTAATTACTGGGGTAGCAGACGTAGCAGCTGCCACAGGGCCCAGGCCCTCAGGAAAATGTCATATACTCAACAAATGGTTATCTTCTCTTTTTTTTTCTTTCTTTTTTTTATATAAAGAGACCTTAAGCAATTTTTTTCATTTTACATTGAGTGCCAGCAGGAAAACATGTTGCAGTTTAAATGTTGGTAGTTCCATACTTTGTAATATCTATTTAGATGAGTTAGGTTATGTTCACACACGGACCTTAGCGTTCAAAACTAAACTGCTCAGTTTTCATTTTTTAAACTGCTCTAGAAAAATGAAAGTTATTTTCTGGTCGCTCTGGGCAACAAAGACAGTCTTGCTGTTAGACAGTTTTGATAAATGAGGCTCATTGGGGCACATTTATCAATAGTGTCTGACTGTAAAAACAGTTTTAAATTAGACCAGACAGTTTTATCATAGTGTTGATAAATCTGGCGCAGGTTAGAACTGTTTAGTCTAACTTTGTACCACCATTAAGTTGGCTTACTTCTACGCCACTAATTGCAACAAAATTATGCTGCATGTTAAGCCACACCCCTTAATGGGAAGCCGCGCCCTTTTACCAAGGCCCCCTTTGTTGGGTAAGGTGCAGAAGTGTCTGAAAACTGTCTAAAACACATAGTAAATGTGGTGTAAAGCATGTAAGACGTTATTTTAAATTTATATTTGGGAACACTTATTATGGGACTAGGTAATTTCTCGGTTCAATTAATACACAAACATTCTGGTTGTATATGTTGCTTTGTGCAACAACCACATCTATTATGTTATTAAACAGTTTTTAGACATTTCTATGGCTTCTCCAACAAAAGGAGGACGACTGATGAAAGGGGCATGGGCTTAGTGTACAACATTGTGCATCAACATTTTGATCAAATCAAGTCAACTAAATAATTGTGTAACATCAGACAGAAGTGTCTCAGCTTGCACTAGATTTATCATCCATTGATAAATCTGGCACATTTTAAAACTGCCAATTTTGGGCTTACACTGTCTAGGTATTAGTATTAATAAATGTGCCCCACTGCATGGACATTATCTACCTCAATTTAAAAATGAAATAACTGATTTTATTCAAAACGTATAATACATATAGGGCTTATTAATGTATATATTTGCAGCTCTAACTTGTGCCATTTATCATGACCAACACTTTTAGCTATTCATACATGACCCCAGTTTGTAGCCCATTGTATATGTCTGATATATGCTCAGGCACCATAGCCAGGGTACAACTACTGCCTTAGTATTCAATATAGATATACCCCTACCAGTCATAGCTTAACATCTGTAGCCTGCTCCATCCGCTTCTTTATTGTTCATTTAACAGAAGGAGGGCATCGGGTGGGTTGCTTAGGTTTGGAAAGGGGGGCATGTGTGCTTGGGGCTTTGTGGATAGCCCCAACCCCAATATTCACCGGCAATGGACAAATAGGCGGTTTACCACCCGGGATTGTCCGTTTGTGTGCCATGACCGGGCCCCGGGGGGGAAGGTTTTTCCGCGATGAGCGGGAAAATTTCCCTTTCCCCTTTACAGTCAAGTACAATTTCGTCGAAAAACCCACGGGAAAAGTGCTGTATAAATTTCTTACGGGGGGCCCGCGGGGGAAAAACCCTGCAGGTTGGGAAATGCTGCTTGGGTTTTTCCTTTGGGCCCCCTTGTTAATTTTTAGCCGGTTTTTCGCAGTCTGCAAAACCCCAAACCCCCAAAAAAACCCGCCAAAACCCGTCATGGGGGAAAGCCCCTTTGAGTGCACCCCCCGGTTTTAAATTCAGGGGCTACATTTTTCTCTATTTATGGGATGACAGGACCTGCACCATTTGAGCAGGGGCCCCCTTTGTTTTAAAGAGGGACTGTCACTTTGGGTGTAACCCCCTAAGAATAAGAGAAAATGAGAAGATGCACACGCACATTTCAACCTACTCCATGTGTTTGCAGTCATAGCACAAACAAGGATGGGAGGTAAGATACTTTTGGCAAATCCTGTCACAACTATCTTGTGGGCTCTGATTGATTTTACTACAAAAGAGCTATACATACTATGTAATACTCAGAAGATGTGTTATAACAATGTTTTGTATCACAAAATACATTCCTTTAATTAAAGAATTCTACCAGGTGCCCCATAACCTTTTAAAGGAGAGATCATTTATAATTGAGATAAACTGAAATGTTAAAAAGGACATAATTTACGAATAAACATTTTACTACTTATTCTAAATCTTTCCCAGATCTTAACTCAATGCTTAATTTATGAAATAGTTACATGGTTGGTCATTGTTGTTACATAACAAATTGGCATATGGAAATTATATTGCAATAACATTTTTATTAAGTTTAATTATGCTTTAATGAGCAACAATGAGCAAATGTATAAACCTTATTGACTTGGATAACAACATTATAGTTTTCAGGCTATGTACAGAAAATCTGTAACAATTTATAATACAATACATGTAAGTGGTGTTTTTAAACTTCCATCTAAGTTTAATGGAACATTTCAGATATAATGGAAGATTTTCAGTTCGGCAGTATGCTCATTATGTTGTGGAAAAGCTGGTGACTTCATGATTTCAATGTAGACATAAAATCTGTTGGAAAAGTCTGCCATTCATGGACTAACTCCTCGGTTTTAAAAACAATTTACATTATTCCACTAATAAAAATGTTCAAATAAGAGTTTCTTTGAGTCATATACTTTACACATCTACCAGAAAATATAAAATGGAGACCTCACTCGGTGCTCAGAGGAGCCGCTCATCCTGGCACATGTAAAGAGCAGTACAGAACATGTTATACTGTACTGTACTGTAGAGAGGCACTACTAGACCACCAATCACTGCATACACTTCACTAATACAGATGTTTTATTAGTAGAATGTCCATGAAAATTGGCTGCATCAGCATCTGGGACATTGTATTTTGAAACCACACTCAACATACAGAGTCCCAGGAACGACCACTGTATGTTGAAAATATTGTATCCTGAGGCCATTGTATCTTGAGGGACCACTGTATTTTAATTTACTTTTGTGCCAGTTTTACGTGACACATGATGCACTCTACTCCATTCATATCTAAAGCCAAATTTAGACTTGTGCCTTTTTCCTCATTATGAATTGAAGCTAAATAAAGGCAACAAGCAGAATTTTAAAAGCAGTTACTAATATAAAAAAATTACATGCAAAGTCAGTAATGATAAAGAATATTTAAAGTTACTTATAGAGAATCTGCTAGGAAATATCTCTTTAACTTGGGTCATCAGACATAATGGACCCCATATCTGAAATCTAGAGCTTCATTACATTGTCTAACCTACTTTGAAAGAACTAGATTCTGGCTGCTATCAGCAACTGCTCCACTTTTTATTTGCCATGGTTTTAATCCACAAAGTCCATTTTGCTACAATATGATCTCAGAGACATTTCATTTTTCTTACATTTACATAATAAATGCATACTTAAAAATTACATTTCCATGCAATATCATTATTGTCTATATAATATGCACTGAGCCAAATGCTATAAAACCTATAATACAAAAGGCCACAAGACAATATATATCAACACAATATTGCATTTTATTGAAAATATCCAAGAAAAAATAAGACTATTAAAAAAATGGCAATAAAAAGCAGAATGTCCACAATGCCACCACTCAAAATAAACATTCTATGTTAAACATGTCCAACCAAGAAAGGGTGCCCAGACTAATAACATCATATGTTAATACACACATATACAGCATATGTAATGTAATAAATACCCAAACTGCAAAACGTCAGTGGAACAAGACAGACATCACATCAAAAGAGGGAGAAGACATGGACACATAAACCTCTGACTGTTGCAAGTATTCATTCATAGTCTGAGACTAATGATGATAGCCAAGTACTGTATTTACCAGCCTTCCCTCCAGTAGCCATACATTTATCCACTATTATATGGATTGCTGATAAATGTAATTTGTTGGAAAAGTACCTAACAATAAGCAACTAAATGTTCCTATCAAACAGATTTGATTTGATAGCTTGAAAATTATTCCAGCTATTTAAGTGATCTTTCCTTTACATGTACAGTGCAGGTATTTGTCTTTTTTCTGCTCCTGTATGAGCTTCTGAGGATTATTAGCACATTGCTACTTTCCCTACCAGGATCGGTAAGCTTTCCTTCAAGAGGTTTTTGCTCTATCGTTTGATTACAGCATAGAGTGCCCACTCCAAAATCAGCAGTGAGCAAACATTTTTGGAATATCCTATTGTCATGTCATTGATGTTTGTAGTAGAGAAAACAACTTTTAATACTGGATAGTAATCTAATTTAGTTACTAAGTAAATACCCAAAAACTTGCAGCTGTTGATGCTAGTCCACAATGGAGTCACAAAACACTATTCTAGGTGAACATAAAACTAGATGAAATCAAAAATGTTCACAAAATTCATGCAAAACTGTAACTGGTCATGTTGATTGACAGTCCTGTATTCCAATCTGGTCTTGTGTTCCGTCCACCTATCACCTCCATTCTTCTCTTTTTCCCTATATAAGGATTCCTCTGCCTGCCATTCTTGCCTGCTATAGAGGTTTTTCTGCCTGTAGCCATCCCTTACTTTTCTGTGCTCCTTTCTGGTATCTGACCCTGCTGTTCTACTGACTTTTCTTCTGTCTTCTGACTTTCTACTACGTCGCCCCGACTGTTACTTGGCTCAGTTTATGTTTATTCTTCTGTCTCCCGATTTTGTACCACATCTCCTGATTGTTGCCGACCTTGCCTGCCTTACTTATTGTGTTCTGTGTTCGTTTGTCTCCTGTGTCTGCACTTATTTAGTATAGGTCTCAGTCTTCAGGTTGGGGCCGCCCTATTAAGGAGCCGGGTTCCCCCTAAAGGCAGGGACAGTGGTTGGGACAAGCGTCAGAGCATCACTCTGTTGGTGTCTGCTCGTGTGCCCCTGACCAGTCCCTTACATTCAGTATCTGCAACAAAGTATTTTACTTTGTTAAAATAATGGGTGTGTAAAATAGGCTTGCCTCTGCTTAGAGAACAGTCCAAACTGTTGAGTCAAGTATTCAGTTATACTAGATCTTGACTCTTTGTTGTATTTCAGGATGGACTGGTTACATGTAATGTAAAATATTGGTGACTAGGAAACATGACAGATATGTCTCAATGATCTATTCATTGTGTAACTCCTAAGTAATAAAATAGCTACGACATTTTATTAAAAGGACATTAATCAGTACTTGTTACTATGTAAAGCCCAACGTAATAAATAACACTGATGGAAATGCTAGCAAATTAAGGTTGCCTCGCTAAAACAACATCTTTAGGCCTTATTAGGGTATATGGATATCATAGAGAAGGTCTAAGAGCAGTTGACTACTTGGCCTGGCATACCCGATCCATAGATGTAAAATTTGGATGGCCATTCATTTCAATAGGTGGCACACAGTTAAAACACCTGATTGCCAGGTCAGTTTAATTTTATAGACAGGTTGTCAAACAGATACAACCCATTTAACTGGCCATGTTGTAAGCATACAGTATGAAGATCATGGTTGACTTAGTTGAAATGAATTATGTTATATATAAGATATTTTATCTGGCCTAATAAAGCCTGGACTACAGAAGAAACAATCTTAAAATAACAATCCACCATAAACTAGAGATTATCTGTGAGCCAAGGAAAAACCCTTGCTAACATGGTAGAGATGCTACATACTGTATGAGCATTAACTGGCCAACATGAGACTAAATGCACAAGAGATCCTTTTTTAAAAAAGCTTATGGGTATTGACTTATGTGCTATGTTCAGATATTAAAGAAGGAGAACTGGGAAAGTTTTAGTGTCTCAAGTTATCAGGTTTAATGATAATCTGTGTAGCGCTATATGATGCTTTCCTATCCAATGGATATCGGTTCTGTTCTATACTGATTTCCTGATCTGTTTTTTTATTACTGGAATGTTCTGTACATTTTCCTTGTTTGCTTTCACCTGTGTAGTATTCATTCATCAGCATCAGGACTAGGACAAGGTATTCTAGCATTATAGTAGTATCTCAAAAAGTTGCAGTTTAGTCTTTAAGATCTCATATATCCTTATTTAGCTACATCTGAACCTACATATAATATAAGAATAAAAAACTCAACAGTGCTTTTCAAAGTAGGTTCCCTACAGAATTTGAACATACCTTAAGAATATACCAAAGCTCTTATGATAATTTCTAGATATTTAAGAGGGTTGTCCAGTTATTTTTATTTTTTTTTTTTCAGCATACTCCATATACTGCAAATACTTATCTCTCCTCTCACCTGGGATCCAGCGCTGTGCCCTCATCATTTCTGTTTTATTCCGATCTTGATCCAAACAGAACATCACCACTGTAGCCGCTGGTTGGCTGCAGCAGTCACATGTTACTTGCTGACACTACTGTTCAGAAGTAATCACTTACATCCAAATGGTGAGGTCAGCCAATGGCACGTGACCGCTGCAGCCGCTGTTTGAATTCCTGTTTGCATTATGACCAAAGGAAAATAGAAGACCGGCAGAGTGGAAGGATGGCACAGCACTGGATCTCAGGCGAGAGGAGTGGTGCGAATAATTTTTTTATTTTAAAAGGGCAACAGTATGCTTAAAGAAAAATTGACCAGATGCCCTCTCGGAAAGCACAAAAATGCTGGTCCACACCCTCGTCATCTCACGCCTAGACTATTGCAACATCCTTCTCTGTGGCCTCCCATCTAGCACCCTCGCTCCCCTCCAATCCATCCTTAACTCTGCTGCCCATCTGATTCACCTCTCTCCTCGCCACTCCTCTGCTGCCCCCCTCTGCCAATCCCTTCACTGGCTACCCATTGCCTAGCGAATACAGTTCAAAACATGTCTGCCCCTCACCTCCTGTCTCTACCCACCTTCCTTGTAGACTGTAAGCCCTCACGGGCAGGGACCTCTCCTTCTGTACCAGTAGTTATTTATTAAGTTGTCTCCCTTGTACTTATTTGACCTATGTTATGTATGCAACCCGAATGTACAGCACTCTGGAACTGAGGGCGCTCTAAAATAAAAAATAATAATAATAATAGTGGAATATGTAGCAACATAATTTATCCTGCAAATTTGATGAATAATCAATTGCTTGTTGATATACATATTCCTAAACACCAATCAAATAGCGAATGCAACATGACAATCTCTCTTCTGTTATTTGTATACCACAAGTATACTAAAAAAGTATTTAGTCAGCCACCAATTGTGCAAGTTCTCCCACTTAAAAAGATGAGAATGGCCTGTAATTGACATCATAGGTAGACCTCAACTATGAGAGACAAAATGAGAAAACAAATCCCGAAAATCACATTGTCCTATTTTGAAAGGATTAAATTTGCTAATTATGGTGGAAAATAAGTATTTTGTCACCTACAAACAAGCAAGTTTTCTGGCTTTCACAGATCTGTAACTTCTTCTTTAAGAGGCTCCTCTGTCCTCCACTCATTACCTGTAGTAATGGCACCTGTTTGAACTTGTTCTCAGTATAAAAGACAACTTCAAACAGTCACACTCCAAACCCCACTATGGTGAACACCAAAGGGCTGTCGAAGGACACCAGAAACAAAATTGTAGCCCTGCACCAGGCTGGGAAGACTGAATCTGCAATAGGCAAGCAGCTTGGTGTGAATAAATCAACTGTGGGAGCAATAATTAGAAAATGGAAGACATACAAGACCACTAACAACCTCCCTCGATCTGGGGCTCCACACAAGATATCACCCCGTGGGGTCAAACTGATCACAAGAACGGTGGCCAAAAATCCCAGAAAAACACGGGGGGACCTAGTGAATGACCTGCAGAGAGCTGGGACCAACGTAACAAAGGCTACCATCAGTAACACAATCCGCCAGGGACTCAGATCCTGCAGTGCTAGACGTGTCCCCCTGCTTAAGCCAGTACATGTCCGGGCCCATATGAAGTTTGCTAGAGAGCATTTGGATGATCCAGAAGTGTATTGGGTGAATGTCATATGGTCAGATGAAACCAAAGTAGAACTGTTTGGTAGAAACACAACTCGTTGTGTTTGGAGGAGAGAGAATGCTGAGTTGCATCCAAAGAACACCATACCTACTGTGAAGCATGGGGGTGGCTACATCAAGCTTTGGTGCTGTTTCTCTGCAAAGGGACCAGGACGACTGATTTGTGTACATGAAGGAATGAATGGGGCCATGTATCGTGAGATTTTGAGTACAAACCTCCTTCCATCAGTAAGGGCATTGAAGATGAAACGTGGCTGGGTCTTTCAGCTTGACAATGATCCCAAACACACCGCCAGGGTAGCAAAGGAGTGGTTTTGTAAGAAGCATTTCAAGGTAATGGAGTGGCCTAGCCAGTCTCCAGATCTCCACCACATAGAAAACCTTTGGAGCGAGTTGAAAATCCTTCCCTGTGACAGCCCCAAAACATCACTGCTCTAGAGGAGATCTGCATGGAGGAATGGGCCAACACACCAGACTTACAGAAAACGTTTGACCTCTGTCATTGCCAACAAAGGATATATAACAAAGTATTGAGATGAACTTTTGTTATTGACCAAATACGTATTTTCAACCATAATTTGCAAATAAATTCTTTCCAAATCAGACAATGTGATTTTCGGGATTTGATTTCTCATTGTGTCTCTCATAGTTGAGGTCTACTTATGATATGACTTACAGGCCTCTCTCATCTTTTTAAGTGGGAGAACTTGCACAATTGGTGGCTGACTAAATACTTTTTTTCCCCACTGTATTCCACAGTCCTGTATATACTTATGTCTGTCTCTGTTCTCTTTGGGTCTCACGTTTTAATTTTATCTCTCAAGTAAGCACCAGCATACTGTTTTGGAGGAAACCAGTTTGCATAACTATATGTTTTGATGGAGTATACCAGTAGGATAGCCTCATGAGCAACCAATTTTGTCCTGCTTAATTGTGGAACCCAGTGGTACATACAACTGAAAATACCACCACAAAAATTTCTAAACTTGCGAGCTTTCTTTTTGGTTTTAACTTAAAATTGAATAGCTCACTAAACCTATTATTCAAAGCCAATACACTGTTTACAATGTAATATAAGAACATTGCCAACTTGTTAAAATTCATAAGTAAATTGTACCCACAGTGTACCTAGAGACTACAATACAATAGTGATATTGTAAATGTGCTGAGATATAATTATTGCAATAATTCTCTCTTCCCATACATATTGCCATCACATCTATAAAATCCACATGTTAGCGCTAGAATTTAAGCAGCCAATAAATGCTGAGATATGTAATTTCCATCAGTCGTGTCGTTTTTTTATGGTCTTAAGAGTGAAATGCTGCTGAGTGTGTAATTACAGTACAAACACTTCTAATAAAACTTGTCTATATAACACTAATGTGACTATTTAACAATAGATCAACCCAGTGTGAACACAGCTTGAGTTCTCCTGTACTGGCATGCCCCCAATAAACATTGACGCCACTGCCATGTCTAGCTGGGTATGCTAAGCCAGACCTTTCATTGTAGATCAGTTTTATGATGCGATACACCACCCACAGCAGAAATCTTGAAAACATTTTTAAAACCTATTTCACAAAGTGAAAGGTCCCACAGTGATTTTTTTTCACTAATCAGCTACTATAGAAATGAATGGATGCAGTAAATAAAACATTAGCAGCCTAAAATTATAAGTCTATCAGGCTTAACTGATTTTTAGTCTGACAAATTTGACAATTTACATTCATCAGACAAGTACAAATATTTCTAAAAATGCAATCTTGTCTATTCATGAACATGAAAGCAGCCAAACTAGTTTTTCCAGGTTAGGGTGGGTAAGCCTGTCTTTTTATAAGTGGCCTGTTCTCAGTGAAGGGGAGAACACTAATTTTATTGCGTCATTTAGAAGCACTCATCACATTCCCAAGAGAGCTGTCATTATTACAATCATTTGTGGAAAATGATTGGGTCTATTATAAAAAACATTACATGCAATAATATTTATTCAGATCTAGTCTCAAGTATTGTTTGTTAGCATGTCAAATAATTCAATAACATTATATAGTGAAATGAATTATTATTATTATTATTATATAGTAAAACCAATGAAGCCAATATCAAATTAAAACTACCCCTTATACATTAATTTAGTGATGTTTAGTGATGAGTAGATGTAATCTTATATATTCTTTCATTGATATGCAAACAGAATACAAAGTATATTTTATGAAGCATAGTAATAACCAAAATTACTAGTCCTATGTGTAGACTACTCACATGTAAGGCAGAACTAAGAGATGAGTAAAGAACAGGAATTGTATTCATGTAAACAGTTCTCTTGATTGTTTTTTCTACAAAATATCCAATTTAAATATAAAATATCATTGCATTTGCTAACATTGAAGATTGTATTGCTGAGTAGGTGATTGACATGTTATGGGTAACTGAAGGATTTGAAGAAACCGCAACAACCCCTTTAAAGACACTTACATGTAAGGTAAAACTAATTAAGTATTGTAACACACATAGACAATATTGTCATGCACACATCTGCACCCAGTGTTACAAAAGAGCACAGCATGAGATAAATTGATAAAAATATATGTATAATAAGCAGTGTTATAAAGTAACAGTGAGAGAAGTATATATACTACTCACTCTGCAGCAGGACCAGTGTTCTGATCACCTCCTGTGTAGGTATAGACAGACTCTAGTGACTGAAGGAAAGAAAAAACATCCGTATGACTTCTACCTCACAGTTCATGAGTCACTCCTCTGGGAGGCGGGGTGTGGATAGGGTGTCACCTGTAAATTCCTTCCACCTGCTAAGTTTGGGTGTATGTGAATCAAAGCACTTTCACATTTTTGTCATAACTACAGTAAATCAGTAGGTCATAGGCCAGGGCTGGCACCATCTGGAATGTTTTGTGTTTTAAGATAGTACATTTAACATTACAAGTTTTAATACAGCATGCTATAGTCATACAAAGCATAAATATTTCATGTAGACAATGATTTAGGTCAGATATTGAAGAAAATGAATAATGCAACATATTATGTTACAAGCTTTAGGGCTGAAAAATACTAAAACATATTTAACTCTCTCATTTAGAAATGCTACTAATGCCCTATAAAGCTGCTAAATAAAAATGTATTACTCTAAAGCCTCCTACACCTGATCATAGTCTGGTTCCATAATACTGCTTAGTTAAATGGAGAAAGAAAGCCTCATACAGAGCATTACTTTTAGAGAAGAGTACTTATAGACTACAATGGGAAAAAAGTATTTAGTCAGCCACCAATTGTGCAAGTTCTCCCATTTAAAAAGATGAGAGTGGCCTGTAATTTACATCATAGGTACAGTAGACCTCAACTATAATAGACAAAATGAAAAAAAAAAAAAAATCCCAAAAATCACATTGTCTGATTTGGAAAGAATTTATTTGCAAATTATGGGGGGAAAATAAGTTTTTGGTCAATAACAAAAGTTCATCTCATACTTCGTTTTTTATATCCTTTTGTTGGCAATGACAGAGGTCAAACGTTTTCTGTAGTCTTCACAAGGTTGGCAACATACGTTGCTGGTATTGACCCATTCCTCCATGCAGATCTCCTCTAGAGCAGTGATGTTTTGGGGCTGTCGCTGGGCAACACGGACTTTCAACTCCCTCCAAAGACTTTCTATGAGGTTGAGGTCTGGAGACTGGCTAGGCCCCTCTAGAACCTTGAAATGCTTCTTATGAAGCCACTCCTTCGTTGCCCTGGCGGTGTGCTTGGGATCATTGTCATGCTGAAAGACCCAGCCATGTTTCATCTTCAATGCCCTTGCTGATGGAAGGAGGTTTGCGCTCAAAATCTTACGATACATGGCCCCATTCATTCCTTCATGTACACAAATCAGTCATCCTGGTCCCTTTGCAGATAAACAGCCTCAAAGCATAATGTAGCCACCCCCATGCTTCACAGTAGGTATAGTGTTCTTTGGATGCAACTCAGCATTTTCTCTCCTCCAAACATGACGAGTTGTGTTTCTACCAAATAGTTCTACTTTGGTTTCATCTGACCACATGACATTCTCCCAATACTCTTCTTAATCATCCAAATGCTCTCTAGCAAACTTCAGACAGGGCCTGGACATGACTGGCTTAAGCAAGGGGATACGTCTGGCGCTGCGGGATCTGAGTCCATGGTGGCATAGTGTGTTACTGATGGTAGCCTTTGTTACGTTGGTCCCAGCATTTTGCAGGTCATTCACTAGGTCCCCCCCATGTGGTTCTGGGTTTTTTGCTCACCATTCTTGTGATCATTTTGACCCCACAGAGTGAGATCTTGCCTGGAGCCCCAGATAGAGGGAGATTATCAGTGGTCTTGTATGTCTTCCATTTCCTAATTATTGCTCCAATAGTTGATTTCTTCTCCAATAGTGATTTCACACCAAGCTACTTGCCTATTGTAGATTCACTCTTCCCAGCCTGGTGCAGGGCTACAATTTTGTTTCTGGTGTCCTTCGACAGCTCTTTAGTCTTCACCATAGTGGAGTTTGGAGTGTGACTGTTTGAGGTTGTGGACAGGTGTTTTTTTTTATGAAAAACAAGTTCAAACAGGTGCCATTACTACAGGTAATGAGTGGAGGACAGAGGAGCCTCTTAAAGAAGAAGTTACAGGTCTGTGAGAAACAGAAATCTTCCTTGTTTATAGGTGACCAAATACTTATTTTCCAT